>JBBPDC010146477.1:0-22628 GCA_037974485.1 Hemigrammopetersius urotaenia
TAGATAGATAGATAGATAGATAGATAGATAGATAGATAGATAGATAGATAGATAGATAGATAGATAGATAAATAGATGGATGGAACTGCACAAACATTTTTTGAGAACAAACCTTGAAGGCTACAATAATTACAATTAACAGACAGTCTATAAATAGACTTATAAGTGTAAGAGCAAAGCCTTGAGATTTGTCAGAACAGCAGTTCTGCTGCTTCGTGTCCACTGGCCTTGCTTTTTGTAGCAAAAGGGGAAAAAAATAAAAATAAAAAATAAAAAGGATTTTAGCTTTTGGCTCAGCTGGCTCAGTGCTGCTAAGCTGCTAAGCCTTGTAGGTGAAGCTGGACGCCATAAACACAATAAAAAGCAATAGGCAGTCATTTAGAGATGCATGCTTTCATTTGTTTACAGCAAACTAACAAAAAAACACCCATGTGGTGGGGTAAGATTGGGTGAATTCTTATGGGACATCTGTAATGAACTGCCTTTGAGAATAAATGTTTAGACACAATAAAGCAGATGTAAACAATCCCGCTTTAAAACACAGCGTGGCTTTTAAGGGTTTCGAGGCAAAATTTAGAGACACAGCAACAACTTACCCAACATCATGTAAGTAAGCTTTTGTAACGCTCCATGTGGTGATGAAGACCGCAGGGACTCCTATCAACATTTCAGATACACACACACATGCTGGTATTACTATAATTGTGAGGGCATTCCTTTGACTTGTGTAAGACTGTGTCCCTAATGTGAGACCTGTATCTAAACATAACACGTAGCTTAACCTTATCAACTAAAAGCCAAAATATCTGCAATTTTAGTTCACTAAAACAGTTGAATTTGTGGTGAAAACAGTGCACTTTCTTTTCAGGTCAAGCAAAAAACCCACACTTATGCAGATTTTTAAGTTTTCCTAACATCCCTTACAAAAATTAACTATGGTTTACTATGATTAAATAACCATGGTTTTCATGGTTTTCATGTTTTTTTGGGTAACTATGAAGTGGTATATGTATATGTAAAACTATGGTAGTACCACAGCTACCATGAAGTGCTATGGATAAACCATAGTAAAACTATGGGTATTACCAAAGTACCATGGGGCACTGTAGTAAAACTATGGTTACTGTATAAAAACCATAGTGAATTTTCGTAAGGGATTATTAGGACATTCGTTCCTTGCAAGGTGAAAAATGCACACACACACAGACCATCACAGTCTCATTTAATGCTGTTAAACACACATTTGATAACCAGTCCATGCAACTGGTGACACTAAACTGAACACAAACCCAAATAGCCCACACCGATTCTGTACAAATATACCACAAAGGATTCATTTGTTAAAGACAGTGCTGACCTGAAGATGTGGTTTAACTGTGGCTTTACTGTGAGCTATAAAGATGAACAAAACATCACCACTTGGTTTCTCAATAGTGTTGTATCAAATCCAAAAGTCTGCTTGGCTTTAATGGAGGTCTAAATGTGGTTTGGGCAGGTTGAGAGTTTTATTGTGCAATTCTTTTTATAAAAATGATTGGGGCTATTTTGTGACTACTGACTACTTCTAGTGTTTGTGAGTAAAATTTGGATATTAAACATGTCTTGGCTTTTCACATATTTCTAGGATAAGTGGACAATGTGTAAATTGTAAAATGTAAATTAGACGTTTCACCAAACTCTTAACACTACAATTCTGATTAAACACACTGAAACAAAAACAATTACATTTTAAGACAAGAGGCAATATGTTACAAATGCAATTCATTCAAAATCTTAGCAAGAAAGAATAGCATTATTTGAAATGTTTTCTTTGTGAACACTGTTTTGGCTGCATTTGCTGTTATGGCTTTATGACACTACGGTGATGAAAGTTTTTCTTCATGCTGTCAATTGCATTGCTGAGTGTTATGTTTGGTATGGAATCATCAGTCCTAACTAACATCTCAGTGTCCCTCGAAAAACAAATCAAAGTCTGTTCAAAGATTTTATAGATTTTTCAGTGTTTATATTCCCTTGAACTTGAAACTTCTTTGAAGTCACCAAAATGATCCCGAGTGACTTGGGACATCCCAACCACAGCTTTAGCTTGTCAATGATGCTGAGGACATCACAACAACCATATATCAGTCTTTTTACTGTTGGCCCATGTGCGCAAACTCACCCCAGCCGATTAGAATGTACCACCAGAAGTACTTCCTATGGGAGAAGAAGGAGACGGCGAGGAGAGCATGCAGGTAGAGGCCTTCCACCAGCAGCCAGAAGAAACTGGCCATGATTCCGTACTGGAAGAACACCATTGCCGCCTTACATCCCACCTGTAATAAACAAAGCCTCGGGGTGAGCGGTATTTACTGCCCTTCTGAACTTGTGTACACAGCAGAGGTCAAGGGATTGCATGTTTATACTGAAGGACAGACGTTAGCTTTTACAGCTTCGCTTAGTTGCTGCACGTTCAACTCGGAAGGAAAGACACCTTGTCAACCTCGAGGGAAAGGCATTGGAACAGGGATGGAAAGGGGAATAAACGAAACTTTTGCTAGGAACAGAAGCCTTACTCTTATTTAGTGTTGTGCAGCAGCTGTACAAGCAGTTACCATTGTGGGAAAATCCAAAATATATTGCCATTGATAATACATGTCAAGATATTGAGCTTCAAAATACTGTATATATTTTATTGGGTCAGTATATGTTTATGTTTTATTGGGTTTTGGGCTTTGGGATGTCATTTATCAATCCTATATAGGTAAATGTTCCACTCCTAAGATTTTTAGTTGGGATTACTTTTACAGTGGGGTCCTGGGTCCTTTGATAGGTGCTATTCTGTGATTTTATCTCTTCCTTGTATTTTACCAAACTCAGGAATGCTCAGATCATTTCCAGATACACATCTTTGTGCTTTCCTAGGCAGGTGTCATCTTCCATTGTCTGCTCATGATATTTAGCCTTCTAGCCCATATCCATATAAACCCAAATCATGGAACCATGGATGCTGTAGAAGTTTCTCTGAACTATCTATTTGTTCTTGGTGGTAGAACTTCATGTCCATCCTCTCTACAGTGAATGCAGGAGTGGAGAGTACACCCATCAGAAAAGATATGGTGAGTATAATATACAAGTTGTAAAGTATTGCTTTATTTTCACAATGTCATCATTTTTTCTGATCACATTACCACATGCGATGCAAACATCTAAATAAATAGAGACAACCCACTAGAAACTCACTCGCCCTGCAGTAATTCTGAACTGCTAACTGTGTGTATGCAGACACCCACTATAATTATATGTAGACACATAAACTCCTACTTACTGCAAAGCACTGACTGCAGACGACAGTGCTCAAATGGATGAAGTGCAGACGTGTGACACAGATAACAGCTACAAAACCGCGTAAAGCACAAACAGCTCATTGTGACGACTCAAACAGTGGCTTACCTCACCTTATGTAATGATTCGGCACATGTGGTTTGGACTAAAAGTGTGTTTTATTGCTGAGAAATCAATGTAAAGTAACCAGTTAGTAAAAATGTGTCATATGTTTCTTAAGTATAATTTCCATGCAACAACAGCCTCCCTCCTGCTTGAGATGTCCAATTGTCTATTGCAGTTACACAAAATTTTAACCTCATGGCTTGAGCACTTTTAAACGTGACTGAAATCTAATGGTTCTAGGACATTTAACCTCAAACGGAATAATGTGGTTCAAGCACATTTAACCTTGATTGGAATCTCACGGCTCAAGCTCAAGATAACTTAAATCAGAATTTCATGGCTCAAGCTCAAATTAACTTAAATCAGAATTTCTTGGCTCAAGCACATTAACTTCTAGCGAAATCCTGTGGCTCAGGCAATTTAACCCCGATTAGAAAGCCCTGGCTCAAGCACATTTAAACTCAACCAGAATCCTGTGGTTCATGTACATGTAACCTTGACTGGAACCTTGTGGCTTGAGTGCAATTAACCTAAATCAGAATCTCGTGGCTTTATAGCTCTTAACCTTGTTTACAATCCTGTGACTCGAGCACTTTTACCTTTTATTGGAAAACGATTTTTAAAAGCTTGCATAGCTGTGTACGCATGTCATTGAACGTGGATCAGGGAGACAAAAAAAATCAGGCTCACATCAAATACATCATCAGGTGAACCACAGACCACCAAAACAATATCGGTTTCAGTTCAAAAACATTACATCATTATTCATAGCCATATATATTTTTCTTCTTCAGGGGATATTTATGTATTAATTATTTACCAATAGAGACATTATATATACCAATAGAGCAAATACAGTAGGAAAATGGTTAAAAATCCTATTCCTACTTCCAGTCAGAGACCCTCCTAGGATCAGATTTTCCATTCAATCAGCATTCCTATTGGCTGCTAACTTCTGCACTTTGTACTAATAAGCACTTGGATCTGTACATCAGAAGGACCTCCGCAGCACATAGAACATTTCGTAGAGCTCTTTAATCAGGCCGGCCGTGTTGACTGGTGCTTGGTGTCAACTGGTGAAGTAAGTTGTTAAACGGGGGAGTATCTAGGGTAACTGGAGTGTTTGCACATTGTCATTTGTTAATGCCATGACGTATTCCTCTGGCTAGCAGCTGCGTCCAGGCGGCACACTGCACTACGGCCACGCAAAGAGTGTTTATAAAGCGGACAAATGCCTAAAACCACTCCATGCACACAGAGACCTCCAAAACATGAGCCTATTTGTGGCAAAAAAAGAGTCGCTTTTGTTGATGAGCTGGTGCCAACTATTTAAACACTTCACTCGACCTCAAAGGCCTTAGGTTATGATAAAACATGAGAATCAAACCAAACCGGCTATGGCAGGCCAAACGCAGGGCAAACACACTCTTTCTCCACACCCTGGCAAGGGAAACCATTAGCAACCTCTCAAAGCTTCTGAAGGATTTGACAAACAATGTTCTGCTCAGCCATGGCCTTGGGATAAAGGGTCATTTGATCGAGCAGCACACAAAGCGAGAAGCAAGTAATAGAGCATTAAAGCAGGACTGTCCAAGCAAGTGATTTAATTCTGTTTGTTTCAGGGGAGAGGGAAGGGGACAGTCGTCAGCGCTGACCCGAGACTGCGGACATACAGGTGCTTTGGGGTCAGGTGAGTAACAGGTGAACTGAAGCTGAAACATTTAAACATAGCATGAAGCGGACTTAAATAAACCAAACATTTACAAATGGATAGCGCAATAGAAATACAAATGGAACAAGCGTGAATCACGTGCATAAGATACAAAGGCTTCATTGTTCGTCTTGAGCCATTAAGCATTTCGTGTATGAAGATGTGAATGAAATCTGCAATCATAGTACAGGGGCCATTAGTAAATCTCAGCTTCACACAGCTCCACTTCACTGTAACATTAGTCTAGCAATAGTTTAAGTCTTGGGTTCTAAAAGCCCAATATGTCTTTATGTTAATGGTGTTTTTTTGTACCAAAGGCTGATATATTTAAATTTCTTAATTTTCCACCTCTACTTATCTCTTAGAACTAAACAGACTAAACAGAAATAGACACTGGATTATGTCTTATTCATAAAGTAATCCAGATTAAAACAATTCAGCGAAAGCAGGCTGGGCTAAACTATTGCGGATATGTGTTTTTGTTCAAAATGGGATGTATACGCAGGAGTAAGAAGACCAATAAGTTGCCTGGACGGGCATGATGTTGAAACCTGACTCACACCCACAGCTTCAAGCTTCTGCCAAATCTAAAACACAAACCTGACCCAAACTCAAATCATGTGTAGGGAGGGATTTTAACGTAATAAACAAGAACATGTATCTTCTGTGGCCTTTCCACTAATCCATCACATCTTTATACTCCACTCGTGGTTTCACTGGGAGGGGCACATCCACAGCCAATCCTTAAACATCCAGTAAGCACAGTTAATGTTATGACAAAAAGAGGAAACAAAGAGTGCAAGAGAGAAATTGGCCTGAAAAACAATATTCTGTGGGCTGGGTCAGGGGGCAGGCATCTAAAATGGATATACTTAACCTCTAATAGCTCTGTGTGTAGTCTCCATTGTCTCCATGCCTACAGTCCGTAACTAATGACAGAGTTCCTCTGAGCTACTGAGACAACTCTAGAGTCATAACTTTCAAGAATAAAGGCTAATTGTGATTTATTGCATAATATTACAAAGTTGATGTAAATAAACTGGCTTTAAAAGTCACTGTGATTTTTTACAGCAGGGGAAAACTAAACAGTGCTGTGCTCTGGGGTCCAGCGGCTGAAGTTTGTGACCCTGCAGACAGATTTACTTCAGTGTCACGATCACTTCTCGAACTCTACAGGCCTGCACAGAGAACTGCAATGATTCCAGATGAGAGTCGTAACTGTGAGCGTAAACCACATCAACTTCACGACGGGTTTTGAATGAAATCAAACTCTTTGCTCTGAACAAATTTAAACATATTCCCAGCACAGCGCCAGCCTCCATTCTCCTACATGACATACCGACGAAGAGGCGCAGCTTCCAAAACAAGTAAAACATTTTGCATTTCTTAAGAGCAGGATTTAAATCAGATTTTTCATGTTGTCGTTCAAACATTAAGGATAAACTAACTGGATTGGAGACAAAGTGGTTTTCTGGTCAAGAATCAGCTCCATTGTCTGAAAGTGGAAGAGACCTTTTTAACCTTGTAATCTCCCTGGACATATTAAAAATGATTCTTCATGTTATACCATGTAAAGAGATATTTCTCATTTTTCTGTACTCTTCCATCTGAATAGAATGACTTTGCCCATCTCTAATGCATCAGTTGTTATCTGTATTTGACCCATTCACAAAGTGAAGCAGCGGGCAGCCAGCGACACAGCACCCAGGGACCAGTGTGTGGGGAGCAAACTTTGCTCAAGGGTACCTTAATGGTGTCCCTGGCAGTCCTGAGATTCAAACCTATGACCGTCTGATTGCAGGGGCCCCAAAGTCATGTCAGAAGTGAGATCCAATTCAGAGACTAGAAACCTTACTTCAGAGGAACCCTGAGTCTAACACCTTCCACCCTGTGCAAGTGCATCTGTGCGATGGGATCCCTCTTGAGCAAAGACAATGCAGATCAAACGCAGCTCAAACTTTAAAAAGGTAATACATTTACACCACAAATCTTTAATGTCAGCCAGCTTGTGTTAACCATTAAATATCTGTTCCTAATGCAAATAACAAAATCATAAATAAATACATTATAGATTAAATATATTATTTTAAATATTATTTAAACAATTCTCAATGCTCAGTACTAATCATAAATGTGATAAAATAGCATACCTATATTGAGTTTTATATTGACAGTATACATTATACATTATGGTAACCCACACTAAAATTGTACAGAATGTGGTCTGGAAGGGATATCGATCATCCCAAGTTGGTGGAACTGTTCAGAGGAACTCTGTAATAAGTTCCTCTGTAATAAGTTCCTAAGAAACATTGGAGACTATACACAGAGCTATTAGAGGTTACAAATTGCCTTGTTCCATCTCTATGCATTTCTCTTCAAAAGGATGCTTAAGATCTATGAATATGCAAGACAATTCAAATTAGGAACAGCACAACGCCCTCCAGCCTTTCCAGCCGCACCCCTCCCCCCAACGTAGGGGAATAATCTCCCCTTAATATCAGGGAGTTATTTATGTTTTTGATATTTTGATATGTACCTGTTGGACTTTTATACTGTGCAGTTGCAGTTTTATACTTAAATACTGTATATGCAATTATATTGTTTACAGTGTATACACATATATGTGTTATATTTATAAAGAACCCATGTCATTGAGAACCATTACATTTTTTACTAAAATAATTTGATGCAGTTTGTAAAGAATGAATCATTTTAAAATGTTTCAGTATCATTCACTCCCCAGTATATGGAAAGAAACCAAAAAAAGAAAGGTTTTTGTGGCTAGGATGACATGATACATTTACATATGGCTTTCCAATCAGCCCTCAGCAATGAATGTTGTTCTTGCATATTTTAGCATGGACTGCTATATATACACAAAAATTTATGCCTATCAGCATCCATCTCGCTTTGAGTCTTGGGGTCTTTATCAGTGGAATAATAATAAAATAAGCCAGTAATAGAAAACATCAGCAAGTAGTTGGTCAGCTTACTGGGTTGAGGCAGCAGGTAGCAGCAGCAGATAGCTAATGAAAACAGGCAGCTGACCTGCTTAAGACTTCCAGAAGAAAGGATTAGAGTATCAGAGTTAACCGGCAATGACTTGGAATCCCTCAGCGTGTGATCTGCAGCTCAGACACATGAAGCTCCAGCGCATCACTGTCTACACCATTTGTCTTTCAGAATCAGTCAGGAGGCCAGATATGATGTAAAGCAGATTGAACACTTACTGGAAGTGAGGCTGCAAAGATTCAAGATAAATCATGAGCACCCAGCCTGGGAATTCACTGACTAATAAATGCTAAGGAGGCTAACAGACTGCAATCATTGGCATAGTGATATCAGAAGTCAAAAAGTGGCTGTGAGAACGGAAAATGAAACTCAGATATACCCTTCAGTTTGAAACTCTGATGCTAGACTTTTCACGATTGCCACATTGGAAACCCTGATTTAACTGAACTTTAAGTTTTTGATAAATTGGCGTAGTGTGTGCTGTTTGAATTGACTCAAACACAGAACTCACAGTTTACAGTTAAACCAGATACAAGATTAACCACTTGGGGAACCATTATATTGCTTTTATGAGCATCACTGAAATAGAAGAAAACCCACACCAGCAGGATTTTGCAGTCTGTTGTTACAAACGGTATGAAGTAAAAAAAATAATATTGTTAATTTCACTTGAATTATCATCAGAATCGCTGATTACTGGCTTACTAAAATACGTGATATTTGATTTGTTTCATAGGAGTCACTTAAAGCAACAAGCTATAGTACACACACCTGCTTATCTGGTCTTTCTTCTTAAATCAAGAACATTTTTGTGAGGATTTGATTATATTGAGACAGCATTAGTGGAGTCAGGTTGTGAATTTGAATGATTAGTTCTGGATCAAAAACTTCTCTCCAGCTCCTTCACTAGAGAGAGAAGTTCCACTGTTCCACAGCCAAGTGCTGGTGGGCTTTACACTCCCCTAGTAAGCACTTGGACTTGAGAATAGTAACCTTAGACAAGTGAATGTTCTTTGGTGTATGTTTAAAAAACAGTTGGGGCTTTAAAGGTTGTGGGTTCGAATCCCAACCGCTAGTGTCATCACTGAGGTACCCTTGAGCAAGTTACCGTCCCACACATTGTTCCCCGAGCGCCCCTCGTTGGTGACAGCCCCCCGCTTTACTTGGTGAATGAGTTAAGTGCAGAGAAAAGAACTTCAGATTGCTCACGCCGTGTGCTGTGCTGCGTTCACACGTGACTATAAGGATTAATACATTAAATTCTAAAAGGTGGTTTTTTTACAGAACAGCACACATAAATTATGTGACTTTAATTAAAAAACTCAGCAGGCCGAACTACTCAGGGGGGAGATTTTTGTAATTTCTGAAAGTATCACCAATGGGACTACAAGTTTGATCAAATGAAATGAATGAATGTGGATTAAAAACACAGCCTTAGTCTTTCACATCAAAAACTGTTCGATGCATTTAATTAACCATAATTTTAAAAAATCCTTGAAGTAACAGATTAATAAGTTGATGTACGTTTTTAAAGAACCCATACCATTGAAAACAATAACATTTTATATCTTTTCTCTTTTTTATATCTTTAATGCAGTTTATTAAGAATGTTTGCATTTCTAAATGTTCCATTCATTCCACAGTATATGGAAACTTTTTTCTTCTTTACAAAAAGGTTATGATGGTGGTTATGATGTCACAACACATTTGCATATGACTTTCCATTCAGCCCACAGCAAATTAGACCATTTGTTTGAGTGAAGAATGTTGTTCTTGCATATTTTATGCTTGGTATCCAATCCAATGAATAGGGTATCCAATCAGAACAGAGGTCATTTACATATATCATTCTTAAAGGCATAGTATGTTTTTTAAGTGATAGAGGTGGTAGATTGTTTATTATGGCCAATTTTGCTAAACAAATCCTACAAAAAAAAACTATGAACAGCTAATTGAGAAAAATGTGATACAAAAATGTAAAGTATTAGTTCTTCAATTGTAAACATTCCCTTTTCCAGCACACACACAAACAGCATGAGGAGGAGGCACTTACTGATCCTGGATTGCAGTCATCTGGCTCCTCCACTTCATACAACACCACGTCTTTCATAATAACCGCAATGGCCTTCAGGATGAAGGACAGAAACAGGTGAATGTGGATGTAGTTCCTTGTGCAGTGAAGTTTTCTGCACACAGAAAATCATAAAAAAATATCAGCATCGGAATGAGGGTCAGAAAACTTTCATCCATTGTTCCTGGATAAAGATTTCTTATGTTATGACGGCACAGAGACACCTCCGCTTGCTGCCTGGAGACAGGCACCCTTACAGACACAGAGATCCAAAGACAAGAACAACAGAAAATATAAAGTCTAAAAAAAATTCAAATATGAAATACATTATACTACATACACAAATGCTGGATTATAAACACTATAAATTAACACAAATAGCGGTTAGGAGTTCATTACTGCATGTAACAGAGATCAGAACTAGATCAATAATATTGACATGAGTATTTGTGAGCAATATTTCACATAGTACGACTATTGCACATAATAGTAAGATGCATAATGGAATGTTTTAGCACCCAATAAGAAAACTACATGATATTGCACATGATAGACTATTGCAAATAAGAAGTATATTGAACATAATAATGTTTTAGATAAGAAAACTGGATGATATTGCACAAGGTACACATGATAAGATAAAAATGCACATAATGGCAATGACTTAAACCCAATAAGAAAAAATGCACATGGTATTGCTCATTCTAGACTATTGCACATAATATAATAAAGCACATTAATGATAGATTTAGCACCCAATAACATTTAGCACCCAATAATAATCTTTTGCACAGATTATTGTGTGGATGTGTGACAGGGGGAGGAGTCATAGGGTCAGATGGCTGTAGGATATACAGTACTTTGCAAAGGCCTTAGGCACCTGTGCAAACAGCTGAATATTAGAATAAATGCAAACAAAAAAGCAAGCAGTAAAAAGTATCAAGGTTTCTACTCAGTGCATCTAATCATTGGGTGAATGAATAAAATTCTGTAATCAACACCTAATTTAATCTACTGCAGTAAAAAGAGCTAAACCAGGGATTTGATGCAGTTGCATGTAAAACTGGGTTTCGATGAGAAAAGAGGTCTGGAAATGGTTAAGCAAACACTTTGCCACATAAAACCACCATTTACTGTATCAATGGTGTTTACATTTGTTGTAATGTAAGAGCTTTAACACTAACTTAACACCACTGCCCAGCAGTAAACAGCTTTTAAACATAGTTTTCTCAGGTGCCTAAGACTTTTGCGCAGTACTATAAATATTCATATTCATGCAGTGGATACTATAAAACTAATGTTTACGTCATGTAGTTATTCCAGAAAGTAATTAAAGTGAGGACTCACATTCAACACTTTACAGGGCACCTAAGCTGGTATTATCTGGGACATTTTGTTTTATCTTGATATAACAGTGTGCACAGGACCTGTTTTCCTGTTTAATTGAGTGGATGATGCATTAAAAGCCACAAAAGGAAACAAACTTAAGATGTGACCTAAAACGAGGAGCAGAGAGAGATACTGTGAAACACAATATCCGGTTTAGTACTTTTAACCCTCCAGTGTGACAAACCTGAGGAACATGACTCATCATGGATCCACTACCACTGCATTGCTAACACTGACGTGCTCATGTGCGTCAGTCGTCTGCAAGGATAATTTTACAGCAGACGGCCTTAACTTCCGATCATTAATTGATCAACCTCAATAGCCTATGCATTAGTTTTGCCATTGATTTAATTTTCTGCTGTGGTTTACTGATGGCATTCAGCTTTTTTATCACTAAATATAAAGAAGATAACTCTTAAGCTTCAGCCTTGAGGGTCTCAAGATATGTGAAGAGGTGTGTTACCTTTTGTTAAATATGTGACTCAGGAAGAAACAGCTATTCTTATAGGCAATTAGATAATGCTTGCACGAAAAAGCCCACGTGTATGTATTTGCCGAAGACAGATGCATGACACGGCCATTTTAAAAGACAGTGACCATAAAAGGGACAAATAAAAAGGTACATAAACCAGACTGAGAACAATAAAAGATCAACGATCAAGGCCACAGTCGCATTCTGTCTCTATACAAACAGAAAAACAGGATGTTGTGGCTCACCTGAAAAAGCACAGAATAAAGATGGCAATTATGAGGGAGGTCAAAGACACAGTGTGGCCAACGGTGTAGCCGATCCTCACTGAGCCCAAGAATTCACCCTGAGAAAGCAGCACACAGTTAATACACAGGCATAACAGTAATAATAATAATAATAGTAATAATAATAATACTTATTTATTTATATAGCACCTTTATCAAACTAATGGTCACCTTACAAAGAGTTGAGACATACAGCATTAAAAAGAAAAACATTGAACAGGGCAAATTGCAACAACACAGATTACATTAACAGAAACAATCAAATAGAGCATTCGTTTTAGTTTGAAGGAAGCAAGAAAGGAAGCAATGTGAAGGTTCTGAGAGAGTGAATTGCATAGTTTGAGAGCCACAGTTGAGACATGCTGTTGCACATGCACTTATGGACAAAAGTATTTGGACACACCCTCAGGGTTTGGGCTCGGCCCCATCATTCCAGTGAAGGGCAATCTTAATGCTTCAGCAAACCAATACATTTTGGACAATGCTACGCTCCCATTTTTGTGGACATAGTTTGGGGGAAAAATCTATTCCAGCATGACTGTGTCCCAGTGTACAAAGCAAGCTCCATAAAGACATGGCTGGATAATTTTGGTGTAGAGGAACTTGACTGGTCCATACAGAGCCTGACCTCAACCCCATCCAACACCTCTGTGATGAACTGGAACGTTGATCGGGAGCCAGGACTTCTCGTCCAACATCACTGTCTAACCTCATAAAGGCCCTACAGAATGAATGGGTACAAATTCCCACAGAAACTCCAAAATCTTAGGGAAAGCAGTTATACTGCAAAGGGGGGATCAACTCCATATTAAAGACTATGTATAAAGTCTTTAATGCAATGTCTATTGGTTCCTGTTTGTACATATAGGGTAGATTCACTCTTATATGACTATAATTAAGTGACTTGTTATTTAAATTTTAAAAAATATATAAAAATGTAATAGAATTCCCATTTAAGTAAATTCAAGACATTATTTTTTTATTTAGTCTCAGTAATTATAATTATAATTACTATTATTGCACTATATGATGGTTAATACCATGTTAGGTGACCCTGTCAGTGAATGACTAAATTCCACCGTGCAGGTTATTGCAGTGGTGATGCAGCAATATATGGCTAAGTTTTTCCTATCAGTCCACAGCTGATGATGAATTTCAAAGCTTTTGTGCATAGCAATTAAAAACATGGTCCTGACTGAGTGCCACTGAAACCATTTCAAGCAGTCATGGTCATACGTACCATCTCCTCTCCCTCTGTGAAATTGAGGCTATAGCCGCAATTCTGTGCAATGACAGCGGGGTCTATGTTTGACCAGCCGTCCACGGTGCAGGTCTTTGATATATTACCTACAGAGAGAAGGCAAGACAGATTACAACCCTCATACTGCTGCTGCAAATCATAAGCTTAGTTGATTAAATTACACTTATAATTCACCCACTGTTAACTGACGCCTCCAGAGTACAAACTAGGAAACATATATATGGCAAAGGCTTCACTTTACACCACCAAACTCATGTCCTTCAACTGAGCAAAGGATAAAAAAACCATACAGAATGACTGTATAAGCTCTGGGTAAGTCATTTTTCCAGCCAAGACACACTTCAAGGCACTAAATACATTTGAAATAATCCATCACATTTTAAAATAAAGCACCAGGTGGGTCAGTCTAAACTCCCCCGTCACACATGTCTCCATCAGCGACGGCTGCAGAGAGCTTTAGAACGTGCCTCATCTTCCACACTCTTTCTCCCTGCAGTTGTGAAACAAAACATCAGGCTTCACCTTTGGCTTTCCAAATCAGAGTGAGTTACGTCTGCTTGGATGAGCTTTTGCAGACGTCGCTGGGTTGAGATTCTGCGAAATGTTTTACACTGATTCCAATGAGCAATCAGAGCCAGAAAAAAGGACTGATTGAATTGGGATTAATTTATCCTCTCGGTTTGTGGAGATGTTGAGGAAAAGAGGGGAGAAATCTTCACACTTTGTTACGTGGAGGAGGCCAAAAAAAGTTTCCTGTATCTATTTAGTGGCATATCACATGGGTTGATCTCATTATTGCGATCTCTACCCAAACCATGATAAGACCATTGCAACACTTTTGCTGATCTTAGACTTTAAAGAAATATTCCAGAAACCAATGTAATATCTATCTGCTGCATCTATGTTATATTGTCTCAGACATTGACTTCAACTTTTAGAACCCACAGTATATTAGTAAAACTTCATTTAAAGAAATATTCTGTGTAAAACATTCTGAAACCAGTGTTTGCTCTCTGACAAATCATCATTTGCTACTCTTTCACTCAGCACGCCGCTGCTTGGCCTCTCTCCGGACACCCTCCCTCTAGGTGGGCGGAGACTATCCTAACAGTTTTCCCGGGTTCAAAGAACTAGTTTTTTCGTTTGTTTCTGAGACCTAAAATAAAAGAAATTTGTTCATTTTTGTTCTTTATGGGTATTTTAAAACCACCGTAGCAGTCATTATTACATGTTTTTAAATTACAATAACGATGTGACATAGGAACACCAAACAATGCTCAGCATGGCATCTGACACTGAAGAGATTTAGAAAATGCCCCCTGGCTTCTACTGGCTTGTACTTCTACTCTCTGTGTGGAAGTTGATATACAGCAAAATGAAAGCCCCTGGTACGTGACTGGATCAGAAACAGTTTTAATTGCAATCACCCATCCATATGTTCCTTCAGTCTGTCACTTCTCTTCTAGTTTTAGTTACTGGTCACTGGTTTTAGCTCATGCGGAATTCGCCAGAGAGGTCATTGCCCTGTACCCAGTTGGCCATGCTAGTCATTAGATACAACAATTTTAGAGTGAAGTCATGAATAAAACATCATCTCCACCTCGGAAAATGCTCTTCTAATTTGTAGAGCTCTCATTAGCCCTCAGGAACACGCTGGGAAATAGGAAGGAGAGAGAATACTTCTGAGAAGAATCCACAGCTTTAGTTATACTGCTTTATATGTACGCATATGTTATGAATTTCTTATGGAGTGTGGAAAGATCTTGGCCAAGGTAGTCATTCTAAATGTACTTTAATCAAGAAATAATGAAGAACTGATTAGAGAAATCAGGTATTAGTAGTCACTGTTAATACAGGGCTCCCTCTGTATTAACAGTGTAAAAACAGATGCAAAAATCTCTGGTTGTTGTGTTCTTTATTTATTTATTTATTCTTTATGATTTACCTGTAGTTTTACAGTACAGAGCATCTGCATAGAGAACATTTTACAGGTGGGGAGGGTATTAAAGAAACACAGCCGCATTCTGACTAAGCTATAAATAACTTACAGAAACAATGCGGCTTGGTTCGGGTCAGATCACTAGCTGCCACCATTTTCCAGTTGACTGGTTGGAGTCATTTACATTTATGGCATTTAGCAGATGCTTTTATTCAAAGCAACTTCCATTCCTTAACTACAGAAGGCAGTCTCCCTGGAGCAGCTAGGGGTTAAGGGTCTTACTCAGGCACCCAGTAGTGGTATGATTAAGGTAGGATTCTAACCTACAACCTCTTGGACTAGGCCACCACCACCCCCTATCAGTGGTGCAAAATGAGATTCAACCATGATTGGAAAAAAATTTCATCGGGAACTTCAGGAATTCAACGCTTCACTTTCCTAACCCTTAGAGTGCAAGCAGCACAGATCCATGCTGGCAGTGCAACAAACTGTCATCACACACCAAAACAGCTTTTTACATTTACATTCACTTAGCAGATGCATTTATCCAACACGACTTCAATTCCCTATCTACAGGGGACAGTCTCCCTGGAGCAACTGAGGGTTAAGGGTCTTGCTCAGGGACCCAGTGTTGGTGTGCTGAAGCTATGATACAAACACATGACCTCTAGGTCCTACCCACTAGGCCACCACAATCCCACACATGGAAGTTCCTCTGGTTTGTGTTGATGCTCAGATGTCATGCTGAGCTGTGTTTAATGTTCCTATGTCACTTAGAAATAAAGTTATTGTAATTTAAAAAAACATGTAATAATAATAACTACTACTGGGATTTTAAAATAAGTGTCACATGCAAATGTCCATAAAGAACAAAAAATGCCCAAATTTATTTTATTTTAGGTCTTAGAAACAAACTGAAAAAAACAAAAGATCCTTCAACTCGTGACAATTTCAGGATAGTCTCCACCTACAAGTGGGTGGGGAAAGCCCGCAGAGGGAGGGGGTCCGGAGAGCGGCTGAACAGCAGTGTGCTAAGTGAAAGAGCAGCAAGCAACGAGCACATAGAAAAGCGAACACCGGTTTTAGACTGTTTTACACTGTTTACATTTGTTGAAACCAGATTTTACTAATACACTCAGAGTTATAAGGATTAAAATGAAATGAGTATGAGTATCTCACAGAGTTGTAGCTTAAAATTCACATAAAAAAATTGGCTAAAATTAAAGTAGCAAAGCCTCATATCTTTAAAAAGGATCATTTCCATCTGTCCATTCATCATGACATTTTTACAGACTATAAAAGGCAGCTCAAGCAGTTAACTGTATTAATTCAAAATGTTTGGTCATTATATTAAATCATTTTAGACGTAATTGAATGCAGAAGTCTTGGCGAAAATAGACTGCAGCCAGAAGAAGCAACTGGACTGAATTCATCAAATTTGATATCACATTATTTCCAAACATATCAGAGTATCAGATTGTGTTTAAGTTTGCATTAATAAAATTAATGATCCTATGCTTCCTGAGTGCAGATAATGTCTTACGAACTTGACATAGCTTGTTTTTATTGGACAGTTTTATTCTGTTTTCTTCTCTTACAACACCATCTCTGATTCTACTGTTTTTACACGAAAGGGAATCTTGTCCTGTAAATGTTAACTAGACACAAGCCAAAAAAAGACAAAAAATGGTAACACTATGTTTTGTTTAACAGTGACTATGTTTGCAATGAATTATGGAGATGAAATATTTGATTTGTCTGTGGCCCACAATTCTTAGATACCAGCTTCCTCCAGATTGAGGTGAATTTTGGTAAAGCTCACATAAGCTCTCAGCCATGCAAAGCAGACCATAATCTGTCAAGAAAAGGTCCATGAATATTCAAGAAAACCTTCTGTTTGTGGCATGTAGGGTCCTCTCCTTACACATTTTCTTGACAGCTCCTAAAGGTCACTCATTTTCTTATGAACAATGAAGCTCATTAGCAGCTCTGTAATGCAAAGGCTGTGTGTAAATGCCGAAAAATAAGGCACTCGAGAAACAGCTTTATTTCTTCATGAGCTGCTCAATTGAGCTGCTTTCCCTTCACCAACAGCGTGTTCTCAGTCCTCCACTTATTTCTCAGCCTCTGAGAGCTAAGCCTGGTCTGCATGTTTTCTTCACTGCTGCTCTCCATGAAGAAATAAATGAAAGTAACTTAAATCAGCTCAAATTACAATGCCAATCCTGATCAATTCAGTAAAAGTTGCCATTTCTTACAACCTTATGGTACACACGATTTATAAAAGCTGTGTTTGAGTAAGAGGCTACTATCATAACTTTTATAGCACGATACGGCATGTAAGCAACATTGTTGCCTCATGCTGGATATATTTAGAAGTTTGAAAGTACTTGTGCTTAATCATGAAACATAAATATTCTATTTTTGGGGAATGACTGTAGCAATGAGTATTTGGGTACTTGTTTGGAAATACAAATGAATATTCAAAGCCCTATTGTGAGGAGTTGGTTTGGTGATATATGATAAATTCACTAAACAATTATTAAGATTTAGCTTAAATTTAGATTTAGAACTTGAAGTTTATTGATGCTTTCCTGTGATGCTTACTATGTGCTATAGCTGCACTGCGTAATATCCTCTTTTTATTAGATAGTTGCAGAAGGTTTCTATCTTCAGATAAACACGATGAGAAACACTGCCCAAAAGACAACACATTAACTCTACACTGCCGCCTTGTGGAGCACGGTGTTCAGACATTAATCCAAGAATGGACCATTAGAGAGAGAAAAAAAGTAATTTACCATTCCACCTCTTAAACTGTCCTGACTATTTGAAAATTTGAACACACTAAATCACTCCTAATAGGGACGAGGGAACGTTTAATTACTTTACTCCGCCAACAGTGTGTGTGTGTGTGAATGATAATGGTCTACTTTTGCGATGAATCATTTGTTTAATCGGAGAGTGAGGAGTGATATGGGCAATGAGGGTATTTGGATAAGTCCTTGTCGGTCTCCTGATCCTCCACACAAACTATTTTCAGACCTTCTTACATAACCACTTATAAAGCCTCCTTATAAGCATACAATTTATAAACATTCAGGTCAAACGTGCAAACGTGCTACTACGATTCAAATGCCTGCTAAATTATAAAACTGAGACAAAATTCTGTAATCACATGCATGAAGACGAAGTTCTTATTATCTCAGCAGGAGAGGACTAGACCAGCCAAATCTACTCATCCTGATATGTGTGCATTACGGATGCGAGGAACATTGTCTCCTTAATCTCCGGCAGTAGGAACTAGACAGGAGAAGATAAGCTACTGCTGTTGGGGTCCACAGGATTTTGTTTTGAATCGCGACTCCGCCGGAGGAATGCTTTCATCAGGCTGAACAACAAGGGGGCAGAGGATTTTCGACGTCGCGCACCAAGACACTCGCAGGAGCTAATCGGCCCAGCACGGTGTTGTTTCAGCACTCCGCCGCTTTGAAGGCCCCTCCCCTGCCTAATCACAGCAGCACAGGCTCGGGACTCTGGGGGCTGAAGTTTGCTTCTCTAGTTTCGCATTGGAGCTATGCAGATACGTAGCAACGAAGGTTGTACACAATGCTAACTGGAGAACATAAACTTTCATTGCTCTTTCACTGGCTGCATAGTTCTTGTACAAAACCAAGCAATGAAAGTTTATGAACTAGCATTGTGCACAGTTCTCAAACTGATTTGCTTATGTGGTTTCTGACACAGTATGATATACCGTTCTCTATGAACGTGGATAAAAGTGTAGGAACCTGAAGTGTGTCTGCAGTTCTATCCATGTTTATGTATAACAGTGTGCCACGTGGTGCTTTTCCACTGGCATAAAGAACCATAAAAAAATTCTTCCATTACAAATGAAGCGACCCGTACCTGAGCTGCTCGAAGGCAGGGCCTAAAGCAGGCTACAGCTGCTTTCAAATTGGTTGAAATGTTGCCATGGAAAGAGACTATTGTTGTTTTTTGCTGTCAGTGCAAATAAACAACAGTGAAGATACAGTTTCTGTAGGAGCTTTTTATGACATCAGCAAATGTATTAGTTTACTGCTGTGAGATCCACAAAGGTGTACCAGGACATTGCTAATAAGTTTACTGGGTTAGGTTTTCATTACAACAACGCTGAGACAAAAATGTGAAAACTCACACAAAAAAGACCACAATATAAAAAGAAGCTCTGACAGAACAAACATTCTGCTCGTTTGAGACTATACATGTGGTTTTGGGACAATGACTGGCCATAATCTTGGAGAGTGAACGGCACTGCTAACGCATCAAAAACACCGTTACCAGGCTGAGATACACTGGAAAATCGAAGTAAGTTCCATGCTGTCGCAGTACAGTTTAGGTGCAGCATGGTTCCTTTATGCCTATGGAAAAGGGCCTATTGTGTCAGATACAGCATAAGCAAGTAAATGTAGTTGCACAATGTTATTACTTTTTAGCTAAATTAGCCTTAGCTAAAGGAGTTAACCTTTCAAAAACTTGTTGGCTGATTGACTACATTTGGGAAAGGGGGTGGGGGCGGTTGCTGATACCAAAATATTGCTTTAGTCACA
The DNA here is from genome assembly GCA_037974485.1 of Hemigrammopetersius urotaenia. NCBI lineage: Eukaryota > Metazoa > Chordata > Actinopteri > Characiformes > Alestidae > Hemigrammopetersius > Hemigrammopetersius urotaenia. The sequence continues at coordinate 20,164 of JBBPDC010146477.1, forward strand.
GCAACTAAATGAAGAAACACTGATATGAGTGCTGGGCAGCCAAAGTTTAATGCACAACGTGTTTGATTCTATTTGAATGTCAACAGGCACCTTTACTTATGATTTGATTGTTCTAACAAATCCTCTGGACAACAAGGCTGCACTATGAGAACTGTTTTTATCACCTGAGTTATGAGCAAAGAAACAGCCCCAGTGACTGGTGAGATGAATGGCTCCATGTCTGCTGTAAAGCTCCTGGGTAAAAAGTTCAGACGTGTTGGGCTGATCAAGGCCCCGCCCACACTGGATTTATGGCATGTTCCTGGATCCGCGTGGCCCAGCGTTTCGTAATGCTTGTTTTCCTCTTTGCTCTTCTATAAAACTAACGAGCTCTCGGCTTGAATACAACACAAGAGTCAATATGCTTTGGTCTCTCTCAGTCTGATATGGGGAACAGATTCTTAGCCATGGAATTTCACCCCACATGGACAAAAAATCAACAGTTACCCAATTCAAAAGCGTATGTAAGTCCCACATGAATAATATGTAATACAATCATTGTGTCTTTCAGTTTACTTCCTTTTAGCAACAGTTACGCTGCCACACACACACACACACACACACACACACACACACACACACACACTAAATCAAAAGGTATTAAAATACCTTTTGATTAAACTTATAACTTATTCTGTCCACTCAGTTAGCTATCCACTCAGTTAGCTATAACAAAATGCTTTCCCTATCAAAACCACAGGGATGCAAATAGTGAACATGGGCAATACAGACACAATACATAACAACATTTGAAGGCATTTTCATGCTACACAACATCTGTTGGAATAAACAAAATGCTCCATTAAAACCATATCTAAGTAAGGCATATTGTAAAATTAACGAAAATACGAAAAAATACGATTAATTTAATCACTGAAACATTTTTTTGACTTATCTAATGTTCACTATTTTTTCATTTTTTCATCGTAGTGAGACCACAGTGCACTGCGATTCTATGGTAAAGTCACTTATCTCCAGAATCAGCATGAGGAAGCCAGGCGTCTAACTGTTTCCCCACATATTTCTGGCTCTTCTGCTTATCCCACTTTCTTACCAGCAGACACTGTAAATTAACAATAAAAGCTTGTATGTCAGAAAAAAGGTTTTAGAGCTTATTATGCTTTGTGAGGTGCCAGTGTATCAACAATGGCAAGATTCTGGGAAAGACATTCCTGGCCTCTGAACAGGCAGGAACAGAGGAAAATAACCCCATCAATATGATTAGACCAGAAATTCCCAACCTGTTTCTCGTAAATTCTCTCTGACTTTTATATCTGCAGGGATCTTCGGATCCCCTTTGTTCCTCTCCTCCGATGACACAAAGATCGTCAAGTGAGTCGGTAATATACGGCTCCATTTTCTGCAGAATGTAACATAGCATTCCCTTAAGTCTTCTCCCGACTTCCCTTCAAAACCCCACAGATGCAAAGAGTCACTCGATCCATAACCGTGGGCGATAGAGAAAGAACACATCATGAGATCTGAAGGAATTTCTATGATACACTTTATTTGGGTTTCTGAGAAAGTTTAACGGACAAAGTCCTCCAACAAACCGCAATTAAAAACAACAATACAAATTCTATGGAAACATGATCATTTGAAATTCAAAATGTACAAAAAACTATTTAAGGAGCTGGTGGGGGAGATGAGGAGCTCAAACGGCCCGGCAACCAATCAGCTATAACAGACCATGAGAGGGAGTGTGTTCTAAAGAATATGTGAGCTGGTTAGCAGAACGGAGGTTAGATTCCAGATTTCCTCTATACAGACTGTGCAAGACCATCAGCAGCCCCTGATTTAATCTAATGAAGGACTGCTGATCAAGTCAAACCAGTGAGAATGGATAAGTGTACACACTGACACGCATTAGAAAACTGTTTACTGTATTAATGTTATTTAAAAACATTTACAGCCCAGCTAAACAGCTTTTTAAAAAATTTAAATGTAAAAGACTCTTGCACAGTACTATATATATGTATATATATATATATAAAAGAACATTTTTTTTTTACTGGGCATACATTAATTTTTTAATCTAGATTAATCTCTTTTATCTCTGTAATCTTGGAATTAATCTAGATTAAACTATATTAAAATGGCTCATTTTAATTCTGCCGATGGTCTGACGCCACCCCCCCCCCCCCAAAATGATCCCAAGCCACCCTAAATATATAGTCATTATTATACTATTTTTAAATTATATATCCAGACATTTCATACAAGATATCACTGAGCAGTTTACACATATAAACAAATGATGTACTGGCTGTTGAAGCTGCTGTGGGTAGTAGGTGGGAATTAGGACCCAGGCTAAGCTACACGGCGCTGCTTGTTAGCGAGTAGCAACCAAAGCCCGTTTAGTAATATTTCTCTGGTAGCGCCGTTTGTACTCAGTTCAACAGAACAATACTATGAGTGTCCATAAC
>JBBPDC010146531.1:0-22614 GCA_037974485.1 Hemigrammopetersius urotaenia
TTTCTGTCGCCTCCTTTATTTTTTTTTGTGTGTGTGTGTGTGTGTGTGTGTGTGTGTGTGTGTGTGTCTGTAGAGAGGTTATATTTTAGTTGTCCTTAAAAATTTCAATGCAACATTTGCAGTTACAGATAAAACTGTTAAAGCATGTGCTACAATCTAATAGTTTCGGTTTTGAGACTGGTGGCCACAGAACATCTGAAGTAACCCAATTCAAAAACAAGAATATTGCCTGAAGATGGCTAGGTTGGGGGTGCTTTAAATTCAGAAGTGCACATCGTAACGGAAAAAGAAATTACATGAGCCCAGCATGGAGCCCTGAGGAACATCACTCTTACCTGAGAGTTGTGCAGATTGGACTGGGCACTGGTTAGGTCAACAGGGAGATTTTAATACAGCTCTCTGAAATGGTCCATTTTAGGCAGGCCAGTGTGTGTGTTCATGGAATTTATCATCAAAGTTTCCATGGTTGCAAGGCCTTTGGTGATGATAAAATCCCCAAAGTAATTTAAAAAACTGTAAAATGTTTAAGTTGGCAGTCTCTGGAACATTCTGGTCTACACACTTAAAGTTTTGTGGGATTATGTTTCTGAGACATTAGCATCATCCTCATTTAAGAAGTCCAGTCAATACTTAAAGTACTGCTATATCTTGCTTTGATGAACACACTTGAGAAAAGACAGGTAAGACATTTGGCATTTTACCGTGGCATATAAAATAAAGTTGCCTCTTATAGTCATGAGTGAACAAACCACAGCACACAGCGTGAACAATGCGAATGTGTTCTCTGTATTAACCCATTCATCAAGTGAAACAGTGGGCGGCAACCAACGAGGGACACCTGGGGAGCAGAGTGTGGGGACTGCACCTTGTGAAGGGTACCTCAGTGATGTCCCTAGCAGTCCTGGGATTTGAACCCATGACCTTCTGATCACAGGGTAAACTCCCTAACCACTAGACCACCAGCTAATTCATTAAACTTTAGTCAAATTTAATTTGTTTGCTGCAAAAATGTGCTGGACAACAAGTGAATTATATCATTTTTTACATTTAAGGCTTAGCTAAAAAGAATTAAGTCATTAAGTCAAGTCAGTTTCAAGGAAAAACAATAAAAGAAAAAAAACACCTGCTCTTGTTTCACATCCAAAACTGAATGGATAAAATTGAATTTATTTGGGCAATGTGAATAAGGTGACTTTAACTTTTATGTTTGAATTAATACACTGCCACATCCATTACTAGAAATGTACCATTTTACAAATTCAAACTGACTACACTCAAAGTAAATAAATTCAGCCCGATCTAAAACGGGCTTCCATGTCAGGATCAGTCATTCAGGTCTCTTGGCTTTTCTTTGCTTCCCTGAAGAGCCTGATGTCCCGAAGATGAGCGACAGATTCTATATACTTTGTTTAGACTTCATAAATGAATCATTCGAGAGAGGAGTGTGACCATGAGTCACGAACTAAATACACAAACACACAAACATTACCGCTTGCTCACATCATTACTGTACATTGATCTCAGTAATATTTCTGTAACTGTACAGCTGGCAGGCTTATTTGGGCTGCGACTGAGCTTTGGCAGCTTGCTGAGCCCCAGAAGGCACAGATTTCATCGGTTCAAAAAAAATTCACTGTAACAGATGGAGCACTGGCATTTACAATCCCTCACAAACCTACGAAACATGCCAAAACAACAGAACTACTGACTCACATGCTCTCACTGGGTGCGTGAGTGTGTGTGCAAGAGTGAGTGAAAGTGAGGGGCAATGCGCTTCGGGGAAAGTTCACACTCCCCTGAAAATAAGAAGAACAAGAGTGAATTGATCAGTCTAGGTTTTAAACACATCACAGCAAGACACACACACACACACACACACACACACACACACACACACACACACACACACACACACACACACTCATACATGCACACACTCTTCGGGGCTCATGGGGTATCATTGCCTCACTTTGGCAAAAACAAAATTTGAGTGCTATCTATAATTCAACTTCATCTTGAGCAAACTCTGACAGGTAGAAAGATATGAAGCTGAAGGCCACACTTTCACAATACATGCACACACAGGCACTCAAACATACACAACAAGGACAAAAATGTACAGAGGGTCACCCCCTTCCAGTGACCTCCAGAGGCAGGAAGTACAGGCTCAGGCCAAGGTGGAAGAGGAAAGGCTGTAAATAATTGAACAGAGAGGAAAAGGAAATGTTCATCGATATTTAATTTAGTCAGTCTGCTCCTGCTCAGTTCAGAACAATGAGCAGAGAAGAGCCTTGGCGCAAAGCTTGCATTTAAATGCCTCTTGCCTTCTGCACCCACACATACACTCAAACCTCCATCATTTATAAATGTCACACAGCGTTTATGAAGAATTCATATCGTCTTTGGCACATCCAGTGGCACGCACACAAAGGTAGATTACACAGCATATTTGTGGGTGTTTTCTCTCTTTCCTGAGTTTAAAGACAAACCAACGGATAACCTGAAGAGAGAGACGTGTTTTGTTTACCTGGATCAATAACATTGATTACGAAAAAAAGAAAACATCCATTTTCCACATGAATAAAACATACCACATCCATACAATCTTCTGTTTACATTTACTTAATTTTTACGTGATGTTTTATTCATAGGGAAATGAGCACCTTTCAATATTTTATCAGAAGTACTTCAGTACATTTTACAGCTAATATAATACAATTAAAAACACTGACAAAATCTGTCTTACAACCTACCTGTCAATCCTTCCCAGTCGTAAAAAATTAGTGTATTTTAGAAGTGCGTACATTTGTATTCAAAAGCAATAATGTAGAACTTAGAATCAATGACATTTTGTTGAGTATAGCATAAGACTGGGCAACTGGGTTAAAATGATGAATTATACAGCTGGGCATATCACACCACAGCACTGGTTAAAAGCACTACAATTCTTCATTAGCTGTAATGGGATTTTTACCAATATTCTATAAAACCTGCCCATGCTTGCAACCGTAATTATGAAAATGTTCATCTGAAGAGGAGCATGAATAAGTTCATTCAATTAAGCTACAGTGGTCCAGGTCTGAGTGTTTCACTACCCTCCTGGAATGTTTACTAGAGTGAATCTGAAATTGTGGATGTAGTTGTATCAAGGAAATTCAATGCTACACTTTTTCAGTCTATTGCTTTCTAGCAGTACTCTTCAAACCTGCATATCTGTATTATCCTTTTCTTCTTTATGGCTGTGCGGGGGTGGAATACAAGGCACTGTAAATGTCAAAAAAAAAGAAAAGAAAAGAAAAGAAAAGACTGCACCTGGAGATCAAAGCTGAATGACTTAGGGAGTGAAATGAGGTAAATGAAAGGAATTCTTTATTGGTAGAGCTGGCACTAAAAAAACGACGAGGAAGTGCAGTGTTTCATTATGATTCCCGAAGCCCTCATTCAGAGGAACCTTCAGGCAGCAGTGCCTTTCTGGTGTGGGAATATATATATATCCCCATAGACCTCCTCCTCACTTCCTCACCCAGGAGATGCCTGACTTGTGGGCTGCACGAAGCTGTCCTGTGGAATTCAGATTTAGTTTTCTTCGTTTTTTGCTGTTGGTAGCTTTGAAAAGGAGTTCAGACACACTTATGTCTCAAAAGACAATAGACAGAACTTTTCAGAGGTGTAGTAACTTTCCTACAAAACCTTATCTAACGTTTATAACCTTATTACGTTTCTGAAGTACACGTAACTTAATACATGTCTCAATTTCACTAGAATGAAAAAGTCTCTATCCACCTTTGACTACACAGTGAAATAGAGACAAAGAGCGGTTTCTGAATTCTCTAAGATATGTAATTAACTGCTATCAATGTTTAAACAGAGATTCTCAGAAAAAATGAAAGAGTTTTACATTGTGTTAACAAGTTTCACGCCCTGTCCATGTACGAAAAAGTTAGTAGCCTTCATGGTTGTGATGTCACATGTCCATATGATAAGAAGAGTTGTTACTGCAGACTGCCTGTGGTAGAGTTATCAGAATGGAAGATGAAATGTCATTCTTTTCCTACTTGCCAGACAGCAGTTGTATCACTGGCATCTTCAAGTACATTTAGACTTTCTGAAGGCGTGACTGAAGTATTTTTTTGTCTCTAAAAATTTCTATTAACACCTGGTCCCACATTTCAGACTGCCTTTTTAATGTGTTTCATGCCTATATGTATAAAGAACACAGGTTGTTTACCATAAGCCTCTGTAAACTGTGTTGTCTTTCCCTAGTCAACATCATGCCTATATTAGGAGCTCTAAGCAAGTTTTCTCTATTGGAAAACTGAAAGGCTCTTTTGCCTTGTAGTAAACAAAAATGGTAAACAAAATAAACAAAGTAAACAAAATGTAGCTTTTTCCAAGAAGTATCCTTATTTCGAAACTAGAAATGCATCTGGCTGGGCTTTCTAAAATATCTAGGGTTTGGATGTTTTGCTTTCTGTAGTCTGCCCTGTAACAATATCCTCTATTCTAAAAAAACCCCCCAACAAAATATGGTAAATCTGCCTATGAATGTGTTTCTCCTGAATGTCATTTTGAATGACTATTGCTTCATGCATTCTTTTAGCACGCAAACACACATCATTAAAAGTGATGTGGCATGGGATTAAATCTATTCCTTTACTTCCTCTACCTCATACTATGTTATAACAATATGAGCCACTTAAACTTAAGGCTACTGTTGCAAAATTAACCATCACTTTTGACAAACCTTGGTGGTTAGCTGTATTCTTAGTAACTCAAAACCAGAGGTGGACAACGTATTTACATTAATTACTTAAGTGAAAGTACAGATACCACTGGTCAAATGTTACTCCAATACAAGTGAAAGTCATACAGTCTATTTTCCTTTCACCGCATTGTTGCATTATTGGCACAACACATACAATACCTAATGCCTCGTACGAGCTTGTGTAGAACCTCTAGAATAAGGAATTTGTAAAATGTTGCAGAATTACACATTTGTTTATTTTTAATTGCAATTTGACACACCCCTATAAAACTGCATGGTAGGTGCTCTGACGCAATGTACCATGTAAGCCTGTTTGTATGTAATGTGCATCTTAATGAAGTTGAGAGTGAAACTGCTGTAAATGCAAAATAGCATGTAAAATAAGAAAATGAGGACGTATACCCGTACCCACACACACACACAAATTGACTAATTAATGTCCTGTCTGGATTCTACACCAGTACGTGTGTTTGAGTTATGGAGGCTGTGTTAGTCTAGAGCAGAGTGTGAGAGAGAGCGTGCGCATGAGAGAGTGTGTTTAAGGTGAGAGCATGATTGTGAGAGAGTGACAGAGAGACAGGGTGATCTTACGCAACCGTATAGCATCAAAAAATATAAACATTTTATCAAGATATGCTCATGGGCGTTGCAAAAATGCATTGGATTAATTTTATGGTTACAGAATACCTCACATGCGACGTTAATCTACTTATACCTGCCAACCCGGAAAAAACAACCCCTTATCAGAAGAGGGGAAAACATCCACTTTCAGAATTAAAAAGTAAAGAGTAAAGAGACCCTTGATAAAAATGTAGTGAAGTGAAATGTTTCCAAAAAAATACTATTCAAGTGAAGTACAAATACTCAAAAACTCTATTTAAGTACAGTACTCAAAAAAAATCTACTATATTACCCCCTCTGCCTAAAAGTAGGGAGGTCCTTTTTGGGGGTTTTCCACTGACTGGTACCAGCTCGGTTCGGATCAACTCTAAAAAAAACCTCTTTTTTTGCTTTTCCATCACTAAAATCTGGTACCTGGTACCCGGTACCATTCTTGGTACCACCTTGGCCAAGGTATCGCTGAACCAATAGTAAATTATGACATGTACATATTGGAGGTTGCTGATCGTTCATCGCTATGGTTACGCCAGTGTTGTTGACTAATAATAATAATACATTTTATTTAAAGGTGCCTTTCTGGCACACAAGGACACAGACTGAGCATTAGTGTTAGCATTAGCGTTAGCCTAATGTTGCTTCTTTAAGCTTTGTCTGGAAGCCAATTGTCTCTGTTTTTGTGGCAAACATCCACAAACCAAGGATAATAAATAAAATCCCTCTGATTTCATCCATGCTGATGATTGTAATGATGCCAGGTTGTTTACTTCAGCTTAGAGCGCTCCACTCATGCTGCTTCTCAGAATGTTTGGTCCAGTTGTAGTGGAAAACTGTAGGTCCGAAACCAAATTGAATAGAGTAGAACCAAACTGAACTGAACTGAACCGAAACGAGCTGGTACCAGTCAGTGAAGAACCCACTTTTGTGCCACCAAAACGGACCCCATAAATGAATTTTCTCCACAAGACCTCTGAAGGTTGTGGTGTTTGGCAGCATGAACATTAGTAGAAGATTCTTTATGTCTAGTAAGAATACTTTGTTTATCACATCCCACAAATGCTCAGTCTACTTTAGATCTAGGGAATGTTCCTCAAACTTTCTGGAAAAATTCCGCAGTGTGGCAGGACAGATTATCCTGCTGAAAGAGGCCACTGCCTTTTGGGAATACTGCTGCCATGAAAGGGGTTTTGGCCCTTGTCACAGTCACTCAAATCCATTTGCTCATTTGTCCTGCTTCCAACACAGCCCATTTAAGAACAGCCCGTTCACTTGCTGTCTAATATATCGCACGCCTTGACAGGTGCCATTGTAATGAGATCATTAACGTTATTAACTTCACATGTCAGTGAATTTAATAGCTGGTGGCTTGAAAGCTGTCTAAAAGGAATAAAATTGGAATATAAGTGAAAGTGACCATTCTGTCATACATGAACACAACAGCATGAAATTCTTCCTCTGCCTTTATCCCATTCACTAAGTAAAGGAGCTGGCAGCCAGGAACACAGCACCTTAGCAGTCTTAGGAATCGAACCCACAAATTCCTGTTTGCAGGGATGAGTGGGGCCACCAGCTGCCCCAATCTTTCTCACAAGAAAATGCTAATATTATTTTAAGAAATATCTGACCCTGGCTACCGCATGTCTCTCCCTCAACCGTGTGTTTAAAAGCTGCATGATCTATGCAACGGAGAACAGGAAGTCTGATATTAGACCTTTAAACATCAAAACGAAAGTGTGAGTAAGCAGATGTTTGTTTTTTTTTGTTTTTTTTGTTTTTTGGTTAATCAGCTCATTAAACGTACATGTAGCTCATTTTGTATTTAACAGCAGGTACTGTATTAAATAGACAGAGTGGCACTGAAGTGCAGATAACAATACCAATTTTCAGTTTCTGAGGTTCATGAGTTTTATTCAATAGCTGATGGCTTGAACGCAAAATTGTCCAAATAGAATAATGTTAGAATTTCATTTTCCCCACAAAAAAATACATAATATCGTCTTCAGAAATATCTGATCCCAGTTAAGAAGTCAGTTGCCATATTGTTGTGGTGTTTCGGCCGAAAGGGAATGTGTTTAGTTCAGCCTTTTGGGTGAATTATAATTATAATCAATTGCATACTTAATAACCATTTAACAGCATATTCCTAATGAGGCATCTCCTTTACGCCAATAATTACAATTAAACACATCATTTGATGGGTCAAGTGGACCGTATGTCCCTTCCTTAAACGCTGAAATGAAACCTGCGCCACTGTGCAGGTGCACTGAGTATGGGTAGATTGTGTAGTTGCTTTTGAATGTTCATAGACGACAATAGGTGACAGTGATCTAAGGCAGTGGTCCCCAACCTTTATTTGGTCACGGACCGGTTTAATATCAGAAACTATGTTCACGGCCTGGCCTTTAAGGAGTGGCAGATAAATATACGTATATTATACAAATAAATGATACACATAAAAATGAGGATATTTTAAAAATATAATAATGGGGTATCTGTAAAATACAATAATAAACGTAAATCCAATGTGTACTCGCAGCTTTATTACCAGCATTTTCATAACAACTAGCCGACAACATAACACGGGTAACATCCCGCGGACCGGTACCACATGACCCATGGCCCGGTGCCGGTCCGCAGCCCGGGGTTTGGGGACCACTGATCTAAGGGAAGGCCACTGGTTCCACCTAGGCCAGGTGTGTTGGGGTTCTTCTTCTTCTTCTGTTCTTTTTGTGTGACCTATGAGCTCTTCCTTCATTTAAATTCTGTCTACTTCCACTGCTAAGCTGAGCAATCAGCTCTGTGGTCAAAGGTCAAAACCATGACAGCAGGCATTTGTCTTCCTAATAAGCCCTGTCAGACAGACAGACACACTCACATACTCCACCACTTGCACTGCAATCTTGAGTGATGCAGCCTATTGTGCCTTGTGAAATTAGCAATAGGGACCACTGCAGGCCCCCTCATCATATTTGTCCAAAAAAGACATGGCTGACCCCTTTTAAACTCTTTGAAGGGACAAGAGTATTGGGCGCAATTCTTCTTCTTGCAGCAGTTTTGTCAGAGTATTGCTCACAGGTGAGTAGAGAAGTCCCCTCAATAATTTTCCCACATTGATGACTGACCCAATTATGGTGTTATTATGTATATAAAAAAAGAAAATCTCCTCAGTGCCAAGGCCTGTGAGAACAGCACCTCAGTTGATGATTGCATTGAAACAGATTAAGCCCCCTTCATTGCGTTTCTTCTAAATTGGAGCAGAAGTTTCATGAGGCAAAAAAAATGTCTGTAATTGTTTTACTCATGTTATTTAATACCATCATCACATTTGTTATATTTAAAGCACAAATGTTATAGTAATAATCATTTAATTTGATTTTGTTTAGTTTTGATTGGAAACAGAAGGTTTAGGATCCTAAAATAACCACTGGAAATAGTCCAGACAGAGCTCTGTCTATGTAGATACAGCCACCCTATTGGTTAGTCCTTCTGAAGCTGGACTGAAGCAGAGACATTTTAATATTAAATGACCAGTACCGCATATAGCACCCAACATGACAGCTGTATTACAGAAAGTTACATCCCTCATCAAAATGAGTCAAATTATTTATAAAGATTTAGCTGGGAAATACCCCATTAAACACCACTGCATCTTGTCAAACTGCCGTTAACACATCACTGAATGGCTAAACATACTTGGAAGAGCAGACTAACCACTGGTTCTATTGCGTCACCTAACAGACCAACTAGCACCGCACTGAATGGGCAAGAGGGGGGCCTTCGTACTTCTGAAATTCCAAAACGGCGAGGTGAACTTATCCTTACCATAGGCAAGTGGTATCCTTACCATTTCTCATTGATTTACAACTCAGTTTTGACATTTTTGACATAAACTGAAGGCCTTATAGTCATGGTTCAACTCTAATATTAGTCAAATCTCAAATTCAAGGTCACAAGAGAGTCTAGTTATTTGTAGATACCTGCGCCTACAAGGTGAGGTCTAGAGAATTAAAAGGGATTTTAACAACATCCACTGTTCTGGGAATCCATTATACAAGAACCTTTGACCGTAATCAGCCAGAAGAGCGTAACTGATGTCAGATACTGATGTTGGATGATTAGTACTGCCATCCCAAGCTCATCCCATATGAACTGAATGGAGCTTCTTTTCTCCAGAAAACACAGCTTCATTGATCCAAAACCCATTACTGAGGGGCTTTATACACTTCTAGCTATTGCTTGGCATTACTCGTTGTAACCCGAACTTCATGTACATCTGCTCCAGCACACCTATTATACGTGCAATGATTTTCCATGGAGATTATACAAGCTGCATGTGTGTCATTGAATGCCTGTGCTAGTAATGGATGCACCTTAAAGTAGCTTAATGCATTAATTCAAATGAATGGCTCTTTTAAAATCTTGACAAGTACTGTAATATGAATCCGTTCATTATTAACTACTGGTTGGAATCGATTGGGCAGTTCAATATCTTGAAATGAATTAGACTTTTCCAATCGGTATCTGTGTCCAAATAGCTAAGGGAACTCTTTCATTGATTAGGATTTCACAAGCTGGATTAAAGCCCTAACATGTCAGACTCAATCATGTTTTCATTTTAATTAGAGATGACTGATTTCGTGAGAGAAACATCAGACTAGGCCTTCTGGAAGTTTTAGCTCAATCGCTGACTGAACTTGAACGGTAGCCTACAGAATGTAAAATGCAGCAGCTTCATGAGAGCTCTTAACTGAAGGAGCCAATCAAGAAATGCTACACACAATTTAAAATATATGTTAATATGTCTACTACAAGCTTTTGATTGTAGAAGACAGAAAATTACAATTTTATGTCATTAAATTAAGAAGAAGACATAAAATAAAAATGTGCAATGTTGTTACACTGCCAGACAAAAAATGCAAACAAAAATTTGAGGTGTATTTTTTAAACTGTGTTTTAATATAGATGGTTTAAGCCGAACTCTTATATTGTTTGCCACTGCAATTGGGTCCTTCAAATTCTCAGAAACGCCACAGTCTGGCCACAGAAGAAGGTAGGCAAATTTTATGTTATTAATGTAAAAAAAAAAAAAACTATTTCTCCAGTTTTTGCAAAATGAAAAAAGAGCAAGCAGCATTTTTGTTTTCTGGAGGGGAGACACAGCTTCATTGCAAAATATGTGACAGCATGGAACTGCCTGAACCTCCCACCCGTTTTATCAACTATTATTATTTCAGCACTTCTGACACTGTCATATGATTCATCTTCCAGTTCAATATGATGCCTCTCAAAGGCAAAGGCATTAGTCATCAGCCTGTTACTGCGCTTGACGTCTGCTTTTCAATGCCCGTTCTTAGCCTGTAGTTATGTCCTAAAAGAGTTCTTTGGAGATGAGCCTTTGATTATGTAATTTAGTGGAAGACCAAGTAATCTTTGTCCAGAAGACCGTGAAGATGCAGACAATAATCTTTTACTGCAGTGCTTCTCTTTCTTTTGTTGTTGTGTGCAGTTCATTTTTAAGAACTGAGGCCACATTTTTCAGACAAAAGTAGCCTCTCCTAGGAATGTTAGATGCAATATGAGTTATTTCTCACCCATTTACTATATTGAAAGAGTAGATTCTGTCATTTAGGTCAGTCAGCCATATGCAAAAGTGGTCAAATGTTTACATTTTAAGATTTTACAAACGACAAATAAATATATACCCTTCAGAGAACACATTTCATTTTTATTGGCACACTATCTATCAATTAATATGAAGCAATGCATTTTGTTTTTATTTCCTAAAAGTGATTGTCTGATTTCTGTAAAGGTATTTATTTTCTCCAATCATTTTGACCTGGGAACCCAAACATTTGCATACCATTTTTTGAGAATATCAATCAAACTTTTGTAAACATGATTAAACAAGAGAATAATTTTACAAGTGAATGTTAAATTGTGAGGTTTATCTCACTCATAAGGAAGAAATTTACATTAAGAAAGCTTCCCTTTTAGATTAGCTAAAGTTAATGCCACATTAGATACAACTGAGGACACTGAATTGTACATTAGAGTTTCCAGCAATTTTTTTGAAACTTTTGTTCCTCAGTAAAAGTAAAGTTCCTCACCTCTCTTAGTCTAATAATTTAAAGGATTTACTGGTTCTCACTGCAGGTTTGCCCTGAGGAGTTCTTTTCCTTTACTTAACAAAGGAGGGGGCAGCTGTGATTGGCTGAGAGGAATGTCAATCATTATTTCATAAACCATCAATTGCATTAAAATTGTATATCAAAACAGCAGTAATGGCTCTTGGCTTCTAAAAGATTAACTGAATTACATTGGATCTACAGACAATCTGCCTCCGTGTGGGCCTTGAGGTGTCTAGAATGATGTCAATTATAAATGCTGCATGCGATGCAGCCATGACAATAAAGGGAGTTTAGGATTCAATTTTGAAAGATAGATAGACAACTTATAAGAAAGAGAGAGAGATAGAGTGTAGCACTCTGCCCTTGAGTGATATTTCATCTTCACTGGGTCTAATCCCCAAGCCTCTCTCATACCGCTCTGCTCAACTCCCAGCAGGGCCGTAGTAATCCACACACACACACACACAAACACACACACGCACACACATACACACACGCACACACATACACGTGCGTATCTGTGCAGGACTGATTGAATGTCTGGTTCTAATGCATCCTCTCATTTCCTTCCCCCAGAATGAAGCACTCTCTCTTCTTCCTCTTTTCCTCTGTCTCTCTTTCTCCTCTCCTTCCTTCTAGCCCTCTTTCTCTCCACATGCTCCCTCAGCTTTCTTTCCACCCACAGCTCTTTTTCACATACTCTCCCAGTTTATCTGACATTTAATTAAGCCTCTTGCTAAAATACTGCTAATTAAGTGCGACATATTCATCAAAACGCCTCTTAAAAAGGTTTAATGATTTGAGCTAACCTGGTTCAGGCTCAAACTTCAGTACAGTGTGGAATTGCATAGATGAATGCATACATTCAGCTGACGCAATCAGTTAGAACATTAAAACCACTGCCAAATAGTTTGTAGGCCCCTACAGAACAGGTCAAATCCATCAAGCCAGAGACTCAGAGGGTGCGCTGTGGTAACTGACACCAAGATGTGAGCAGCAGGTTCCTTTAAATCTGCAGATTGAGGGAAAAGGCCTTCATGTGTGAGGCCATTTTTTCCTGCATATCCCAAAGATGCTTGATTGGATTAAGATCTGGATATAAAGGCCATGTGAGCTTTCTTGGTCATGATCCTCTAGCTATTCCTGAACAATGTTTGCAGTGTGGCAGGGTGCATTATCCTGTTGAAAGAGGTCATTGCTATTAGGGGATACAGTTGCCAAAATCAAAGTAACATCCATAGGAATTCCAGGACACATCTAACAGTCCACATGACACATGATGCACGGCATCTTCTTTTACTCTCTTATGGTCCAGTTCTGATGCTCACATGCTCATAGTAAGTGCTTTAGATGGTAGAAAGGGGTCAGCATGGGCACTCTGACCGGCCTGCGACTGCAGAAGTAAACACTGTGCTTTCTGACACCTTTCTATATTAGCCTGCATTAGCTTTTTCACTTGCTCTTCTGTGGGCCTGGGCTAATCTTTGGGCTTGCCTTCCCTCCTAATGCACATTGAACATTGTTTGCAAGCTGTCCTCCTCCATTCACCAACAAATCAACTTCAAGATCTCACTGGTCTCTTACTGCCCAATATATCCCAGTGCTTCACAGGTGTTGATGAAATGGGATAATGTTCTTCACTTCACCTGTCAGCAGTATCGATGTTGTGGCAGATCGGTGTGCATGAAGTGAAAACAATCATCAGACCCATCAAATACATTCTGCTCACAACCGTGAACAATTAAAATCAAATATAGCTAAGTATAGAAACTAGGGGTGGGGGAACTAAAGTCAAAAATGAAAAAACGATTTTACAGCTCGCCAAGAACATGCAGTTGTTTTAATTGGTTAAATCATGACACTCTTTTTCCAAACTAGACTTGAACAAGATCTGAGGCCATGCTTTACCCTCCAGACTCTATACCATCTGCTATATCTGTCTCCAACTCTCAGCTCTAACAAATGAGTGAGCAAGTGCACACCTAGAGCCAAACCACTTGTAGTGTATTTTACTATTGTTTGCCTTTTTAAATGTTTTTCAGGGGTGTATCTTTTGTCAGTTTTTCAATGAAAAGGTGTGACTTGTGAAAATTGTGAGTTTGTGTGTGTGTGTATGCTGAGACCTCCATTAACATTACAGAGTAATGACATGATTTATTTTGTATAATATCAGTGGAATGCTCATCACCGTTATTGTTGTAGTCAGTTCAAAGCGGTGGCACTCACTTTGAAATTGAAATCAACTTTTAAATGATAATCACCAGTTTCTACTAATTATATGATCAAATATTGTGTCCAAACAGTGATCAATAACCCTCTGAAAGTGTTTTAAGGGCTCTACAGGATTAACTGTGGCAAAATCACTGTGACCCATGACCTTGACAGGCTTATTGCTTTTACAAAATGGTGGCGTTGTATAATATAACAACTATAATAAATAAATAATAATCACAATGAATGATACTTCCACCAAAAAGGCTGGTTTGTATGAGTATCCTGTTGTTACAAAATCAAGGAGAGCAGAAGATTTCCTTCACCCATGATTGCAAACAGCATTTCCTTTCATGCACCTTAAATGATTAAAATTGTTTTTTTTTTCTTGGAAATTTTGACTTTTGAAATTATGTCCAGCTTCAGGACTGTGTGTTTGCATTTGGATCGTTTCTGTAATGCTTCTAATGCTTGATTTCGCGACTCCACTCTGTTTTCTCCACACTGTTAAACTGATGGTCTGGATTGCCTCACAGCCTTGATTTAAATTTAGCCTGAATCTAGTGACAAAAAAATGAAACTCACTAAAATACATGACACTGCGTTTGTATAACAGGAGGCCTTTCTGTGCGGTATAAAAATAAATAAACAAAAACCCTCAACAGGCTATTTAAAAAAAAAACTCATTATCCAGACATGGTCTCTTTCTCTGAATTCCTTCCAGTCATCATTAGGACCCCATATGGTTCAAAACATCAAATCCTTCAAGACTGTCTCAAGTAATCACTAAAGCATTAAATATGTTTGCAGTGCCAGACCTCAGAAAGCACCTAATAGCTGCAAGGCTGGGAAGACTTTCTGCAAATTACTGTTCTGCAGCAAATGTGCCACGTTATGTAAATGCAGTACCTATAGGTGCATATATGAACTAATAGCCTGTGGCTGGTTTTGAAAGCTTTAGAGCAATATCTAGAGCTAGGGACAGACTGGGTGAGGTTAATCATATTCCCCAATAGGTTCCATTTAATACCATCCTTTCTTTTCCTTTTTCTTTTTATCCATTAAAACTCCTCGCCAGTGCCTTTAATTTCCATGTTGAATAGTACTTCGATATCAGCAAAACCACTCACAGCATTTCCTTTCAGCAAAAAATTCGTCTCTTGGTCCTCATCATCAGTGGAGTTTTGGAGGATATTACGCGTTCACACGCATTGTGCTATTATTATTAGTTTTGCTGATCTTAATTACTAAAGATTTTACAGCAACTGGCCTAATTCTATGTGCTGTCTAATTATTCAGCACAGCAATTCATTCAACAGTGTGGTGATCCACTATTACATTTAAAGTACATTGCAAAGTGTGCTGCACTTGCAATATGAAGCAATACCTAAGCATTTTTGTCCCTTTTTGGTGCTTGAATGTGGACTTTGATTGCTCAGGATCTTTGATATCTGAAGTGAGTCCTTAAGAGAAAGAGCTTGAGGCAAAAAGGTTATTATTATATTATATATTATTATAGTTATTCACAGCTTTAAAACTGAAATGCCTCTTAGACCTGCACAATAAATGGTTGAGTTTAACTGAGACTCCTGTCTTTAGTTCAAATGCAGTCAAATAAATGTGTGACTCTATTGATATCTCTACTAAAACTCTACAAGAGACATTTAGTAGTTACTTAATTGTTTTAGTGCTATTTCATTTTATTGATTTATTCATCTTTACTCTAATGTGCTACTGATATAAAGATATATAGCCTCACCTGAACATATCGACCTGTTAAAAAAACAAGCAAACAAGCAAAAAAAACAAAAACAAACATGTCTGTGTGTTCGCTAGATTTAATCCAAAGCAGCAAGAAAAGACCGAAGGTCACAGCTGCCAAGCTTCTTGATGTAACTGCTGATGCAATGGCAGAAAATGGGAAAGCGAAACACAGACGATTGATTTCAAATCATCTTCATCTCTGTCAGACCCTCAAGCCCAGGGCGCACTAAGCTGACTGTCAGACAGCATCAAGACATCAGTGAGCACCGGAGACAGACCGCTGGCTCTAGCCACCCCTTGCAAGTATGTTGATTTGTTGTCAGAATGAGGCGAGAAGAAAAAGCAGCATGAGACCACACAGAGAATAAGCTGATTTTTAAAAGTCAGCAGAATCTGCAACATTTCATCCGTAGCAATGGACAGTGTCTGATTTTTTTTTAATGAGCAGTGTAGGATTATTAAATTCACAGCAAGATACAAATTAATATTTTAAAAAATAAACACAGACCCACAAGAGCTCTGTGGGTGCTCTAATAACACACCATTCATTTTAATGGACTTGTTACTGTCTTATTATGTAATTATGTGAACGTGTGCATTTTACTTCACTGTTTAAGGAAAAACATTAAATTGCTTTACTTTCACTTTCACTTAAAAAACAAACATTTGAAACCATCAGCGGTCGTCTTTGTAAAGTGTCTGACTGGTCATTTACACAAGCAGACG
Organism: Hemigrammopetersius urotaenia; assembly: GCA_037974485.1. NCBI lineage: Eukaryota > Metazoa > Chordata > Actinopteri > Characiformes > Alestidae > Hemigrammopetersius > Hemigrammopetersius urotaenia. Next base: position 16,213 of record JBBPDC010146531.1, read on the forward strand.
AGAGGGCGAGCAGACAAAATGCGATCAGACATGTTTCTCAGACAAGTTCTTCAGCATCAGCTTGGTGAGTCTAAATGATAAATCCCTGTTTGACTTCATTAACATGGAGAAAACGTGTTCCAACAAACATCCACTCAAGGCAGTTCAGTGCAAAAATATAACCACAGGATGACATTTTGACACTCCACACTTTCGGGACCATGCCTGGACCAGGAATGATAATCCTGGACCAGGAATTGAAATCAGGGAAAAAGAACCGACAGGAAAATGAATTTCTCAACAAAAACAGGTGTCGGACAAAAGCAGAAACTTGCTCACTATTTCATTATAGCACAGAGTGCTCCTCAGGAAACTCCATTAGTCTGTGCACACAAAAGCAGAAGGGCTTTACAGAATCAGACTTAATGGAAGGCAGACATACTGACGCACAGAGAGTCTTAATTTGACACTTTTGGTTCTTTGATGGGTGTATTTAGGCTAATTTCTTTGTCTGGAGCCCTGAAAAGGAGATCTTTTTTTATTTGCTTTCAAATGCGAACACTGCACCTGAACCAATCAGATTCAAACTGGATGTTCTGCAAATTGATTGCTTTGTTTTCAAGCATCAAAGAAAACAATATTGAAAACCCAGAGGGCATAATTTCTAGTTTTACCACAACAACCCCACCCCAGCCCACCCCACCCCACACCTAGATGGTAATTTGTGAGACTTAAAGATAAAGATGGATGGGAATCAGCAGTGTTTGCTTAGTGATTTTCCTGATCAGGTTTGGACACTGGAGAGAACAAAGTTCCAGAATCACAGAGGTGGCAAATGAGTAAAAAGCGAATGCCATTTTGTTTTTCATTTCCAACCATCTCCCACCAGCAACTTTGATCTTTCTCGCTTCTGTTCTTCTGACAAATAATTACTACACAATTTGATTCATAATTCCCACGAGGTAAACAAATGAAAGTGAAAGTGATGGAAACAGTGTGTGCATGTATGTGTGCTGGCAAAAAAAAACATTGCTAATTAATTCACACTTAATTTATTAACATGAAGAATTAAGGAAACGTCTGAAGTTTGTACGCGTAGAGCATGGCGTGTGCACGTGAATGTGTGTGTGTGTGTTTCCATTTTAGAGATAGAGAGAGAACATGACTAAAAGAGGTGATTTATACGGAATCACTAATATGACCTAATTACACTGTAGCTTCCTTTGGCACTCAGTAATGAGTCATAATGGTAGTGCAAGATAACATATTACTCTACTCATCTGACTCTAAATTACTCTATGCTGTTTAATATAAAGATTTATATAAAGATTTTTTTCTTTATAAATAATGGCTTCACAGGAAAAGACAGAAATGTCACAGAAAAAAAAACAGGAAAATCTTTTTGGGAAAAGAAGACACATACAAAAGTTATATTACACTTTTATATTTTATGGTGTTTTGCAGTATGTTAGCAAACTGTTGCAAAAAACTAGAAAGTGTGCAGGAAAATTGGCAGAACAATTGCTACATTTAGAATTATTTTGTGCAGTGTGTGTTAACCTATATTCACTTTGAAAATCATCCAAACATGTGTCTGGGAGTGTTCAAACTAAACAAACCTTCACAGGCCTTTATATTATAAGACAGTGGTTACAAACCCTGGTTCTACCTACCTGAGAAGTCTGGTTCCAGCCACAGTCTGCAACACTCTGACTGGCCGGAGTGTTGAGTGAGCAGGAAAGGGCAGCAAACATGGCAGGGAAGTAGGTCTACAGGAGGGTTTTGACCACTGTTATAAAGGGTTAAACAGCATTTTGTGGTTCTGATTATATGTGAAGAACATCTGTGCCAAGATAAAGTGGTGTGGAGGGCACCGTGTCATTGAAGCATCTGGAAGAAGAGCCCTTAACCTTGATACAAACTGACCCGTCTAGTTGAATTAGTGCACAGCAGCCACCTAAACACTTTATCCAGCATTTTAAAGCGTAGGAGAGACTCATCCACACTGATCAGAAAAGACCAGCAGCTAATTAAAATGTTAACATTTTCACTTTACCCTCACTTGGTAATTGACCAGACACAAACATAGAGTTGCCCACAGTAGCACATGCAGTCAGGCTGTGGGAGCTATTGCTGTTGCTGAGCAGTTGTTGGGGATTTATAGGGGGAGTTTCATTTTGATTCAACAATTCGTTGGATGCTGAGCTTAACACCAATCCTGCCTAAATCCCCCACGACAACATCACGGTTTTAATGCTTGTCCAGCATTCTCCTGCACGGATCACTGATAGACAATTCCTTCTCATTCCTGATCTGATTTCAAGTATCAGTATCTTCCAGTGACCCAGTTTAAAGTGATGGGTTCGCCAAGAATCAAATGAAGCCAGATTTATTGTGTGAGTTTGGTTAACCTCTTTTACACTCAAGCTACAAAGCTTTTGTTGCAAGTACTAGAAGCTTATGGTTAGCAATTAGCATTGTAAAGACCAATGTATTTTTTTCAATGACCATTTGTATTGTCTAAAAATTGACTTGGATAGCAATGTTAAAAGATTAATATAGGAGGGAGGGGCAAGATTTGAGGTGAGATTTATGGTTGGTTGATTTTTGCCCTCACAAAACTAAAGATCCTGGGGCAGAGCTTGGAGAATTAGTTCATGGTCGCCAGTCTGCTTTTAACAGTCTGAAAACACGAACAGATTTATGAATACAGGGGGCCTACAGCAAGCAGAAACCAGAAACACTGTGTTGTTCCGTTTGCGTGACATAGATTACAATTTTAAATTAACTTGAAAATGACCCCTGTACTCAGAAGAGTTTTACATGTTTTCCAGTTTCCAACTCTGTGATCAGGACTGCAGTGAGAGAACACTATCTACATCATCTCTTGGTTTTACTGGTAGTTTCAGAGAACTTTGTTTTTGAATGCAAAGTTGACAGAATGTTACTTTGAACTAGTGTATCTGTTGATTGGAGCTTTGATTTTGGCTGTTATGATATTAGTGAAGTGTTTCTAATCACTGTAGCCTTAAATCTGTTAAAGCTTAAAGTCCTTTTTCTAGCTGAGGATAATAAGATATGCAATTATGATAGTACTGGTTACCTGAGCCAAAGTGCATGAGCTGAGCTGAGGATATCTTATACCCATATGCAATACCAGGGCACGAATGTGGATGGAGATGTACATACACCAAATACACAGCAGTACAGCAGTAATCTTCATGCTTCGTGTACAATGCCATGCTTCCAACTTTGTGGACCCAGTTTGTCCCAGTGCACAAAGCAAGGTCCTTTAAGCTGTAATTAGATGAGTTAGGTGTTGAAGAACTTGACTGGCCCACAAAACAATTCAAACAAGGTTGTCTTATTATTATATTATTGTACCCTTATAGACTCAAGAATACTGTACATCCATGCCAGACACGGAAGACACTGATTTGAATTTATAAAAACATGTTAGAGCTTAGAAGTACACACACATAAATGTATTTTTTTTAACTACATCACATTACTAAAAAGTGCAAATAAAATTAAAATGTGTGTCTATTGCCATAAAACCCACATTTGTAAAACTGGTAAAAGTCTTCACCCCCCAGTGTGCTGGCCGGAATACAGTCTACACAACCAAATCAGTTTAGGATCAACTTTTTTGAATGGATATGGGAAAGGTTGCTTATCAAAATGTAATGTGTGTGTGTGTGTGTGTGTGTGTGTGTGTATGTGTGTGTATGTGTGAGTGTATGTGTGTGTGTGTGTGTGAGTGTATGTGTGTGTGTGTGTGTGAGTGAGTGTGTGTGTGTGTGTGTGATTTCTCTCTCCCTGGCACTGTATTGGCCCTGCGTCCCAATACTTTTGTTCATTCTAGATAGATTTAATTCAAAGTGCCTCTCAATGGACAAAAGTATTGGGACATAACATTGTTCAACTCTTAGGTTGAGCGTCCCAATACTTTTCTCCCAGCCCTATCATACAGGAAATAAGGTCTCATCTTGTTTTAGAACGTAGTGTCATTAAAGTCCCTGTTGGTGTAATGGTCATGTGTTCCAATAGATTTGTCCATATAATTCATGTTATGAGAGTAAGACACTGTACGACACGAATGAAAAATGAAAGATTCTGGAAATCTACTGCTGTATGTTACACATGCAATGGCAGTTAATCTACATACCTTTGTCCATTTTTATAGAGAACAGTGCGTTATACGGTGTCAGGAACCACATAAACATGTAAGTCTATTTGAAGCAAGTGTGTGATGATTTGGGCATCCAGACCACACAGTGCTAAACTGATATAAGCAGCTTCACCCAGCATGTCTTGGCTGATCAAGTACACTTTGCCATGCTGAACCATCACTTTAATGAACTGAAATTCCCATGAAGCCACTGGTCACTAATTCACATGAATCAGTGGACAGTGAGTGTATGTACATCCACGCCAAATGACAAAAACAGACAGTGAAAAAACCAAAAGTCCTCTTAATTTGCTAATTAAAATTTGGAGAAAGCCAGAGGGTAGTTAACATTTAGTACAATTAATATGCACAAGCTTTCACCGTGATGAAGTCTATCTCTGTCTCATGCAATAAGCAGGCTTTCAGGCAAAGACTACAATAATCCAAAAAAAACAGGATGGAAAAAAACAAGTGCATGTGTTCATTTGAATGGCAACCACTCCAAAACCACAATTACAGAAGATGCACAAATGTGTGTAAGAGCTAAATTACATTAGTGTGATCAAGGGGAGTTGAACCTTGCAGCAAGAGATGTCCAATTAGTGCTTTTTTCAGATTTCAAAGAGGGGTATAAGAACATAAATGGGGGATTTTTTTTGTTCATCAACAGATAATGGTACGCAAACAGCTCTGAGAGCGCGAGAGAGAGAGAGAGAGAGAGAGAGAGAGAGATAGAGAGAGAGAGAGAGAGAGGCTGCTTTATTCTCTACAGGTCTCCCAACATACATTTTCTCTCTCTCTCTCTCTCAATTTATTGTATCCGACCACATTGCCTCCAATTTATTTGCAGTTGACTAGAGTGTTGAACAGAATTGGCTTATGAATAACTGCTGCATCTCCGGTGTAAATAGGAGCTGATAATTTGACGCTAAATCTTGATCCTGTCATTTTAAGTGGTTTGCTTCATTTTCACAAAAAGGTCCATGCACACTCAGACACAACTCAAACACAGGTCTAAAACTGAGTGAGGTTGTATTTAACATTGAGTTTTCCCTGTTAAACACCTGAGCTTAAAGGAGCACGAAAGACTAGTGAACTGATCCAGTTTAAAAACAGTCAGAATTGGAAATGGAGTGCACTACAAGAAATGTCTTACAAATATCACTTTCAGTAAATAAATGAAGTGAAATTTGGACCGTTTCTTTCAACTTTCTAGAACAGGTTCTGAACCATTATCCTCACATCTCTTCAGACTCTTGAATCTTGACACTAATTATAGAGAAACCTCCTTCCAGCCACTGACACTTATTTCTCTGTTTACGTCAGAGGTCAAAGGAGAGGCCACTGGCCAATCTTCCGAATCACTGAATGATTAGTGGACTCATCATACAATGGTACAAAATTGTGTAAAAGCAGCTGTGGAGCATGAAGCAATGCACGCTTTCAGTAGCAATCCACAAAACTATCTGATTTGCCTTTAGCACTGAGAGTCAGATGCGCTTAAATTTGCTCTTGTGTCAGTAAATGAGGCACGTAACAAGTATAGCTTGAGTTAAATTATAAAGGAACCATGAAAAGAAAACTTTATTCAATGGATGATGTAATGTCTATCAAATCATTTAATAATATACAGCTGTAGTTACAGCTAATCAGTGTTTTAATGTTCAGCTTTCTTTTAATCAAAGAATACATGTATTATTCTTTTAGTGCAAACCCTAAACAGGCAGCTGGTAGCAGGTTGGTTAGGATGTTTGCCCTGCGATCAGAAGGTACCGTCCCCAAACTCTGCTCCCTGGGGACTTCACTTGGTGAACAGGTTAAATGCAGAAGCACCCACATATAGTGAAAAACCCCATTGTTGCGTTTTGAAAAACAAAAAGCCTATTTTTTATAATGTAAATATGCACCCAAATATGCTCCAAGAACACATTAATTTCATGTTAAACACAGTTTAATGCATTACCCTTAAGGAAAAACATTATTGCTTAATAAACCATTAGCATTAACGGTTAGCATTAGCAGCATGCTGCGAGCAAAAACAAACACTTGTGCACAAAAGATACGTTGAAATAACTCTCTCTACCCACATGTTTAGACAGGGCACAACAATGCTAATACTAAATAAACAGAGATAGCAGCTGAAAATTAGGGGAGGAAAGTTTAAAACACTAAAATGATGTGGTAATGCAGACGCCATTGTTGTTATACGTGCACAAACAGATCAATGACTTACTGCTGGTTTTCTTCTCCTT
>JBBPDC010146539.1:0-22611 GCA_037974485.1 Hemigrammopetersius urotaenia
TAGCCAAACCATGAAGCGCAACATCACCAAAACAGCAGGCTAAGTAGGAGACAGCACCCAGATAGCAAGCAGTAAACGAACAGCTCGACCGACTGAGGGAGCAAGTACTCACCCATCAGAGGAGCCGAGCGTGGTGAAGACGCCAACAGGGCACAGGGCTCGCAGCGACCCGGTGGCAAACTCACAGACAGCAGATGTCCAGTTTTATTCAATCCAGTTTTACTCGGGCATCAGCGATGTAGAAAAATAGAAAATCCAAACAAACAAAAAACAGTCGTACACAGGACGGACAGACAGACAATCCAGGTACGAAGCGGCAGCACAGACGCGCACAGCGTTCTCGTCCCGGAAACAGACGCCCCCTGTATGACAGCTCTGTCCCAGTTCGTCTGCCTTAAAGTTTAGAGCATTTTTTTGTTTATTATCCATTTTTTTGAAGATAGTAACGAAGATACTCTTGACGATACAGTGTTACGGACTGGAGCCTCTTAAAGTTACAGTGGCAGCAGGTAACAGTGACTTTGTGAGATGATGTGTTGCGTTAGTTGCTAGGTAACAGACATAAAAGTCGATCATCGATGTTAGATCGCTTATTTAGGATTCCTAACTCGAGATAAGATAGGATTCCTAAATACAGGTTAAATCTTAAATCGTCCGATCTTAACTTTATGCTTAAGATAGGAAGTTTCTGTAATACGGCCCCTGGCACCGAATGATTACTCTCACACTCACACACCACCTCCAGTTAAAAGCTTCTAGTTCTTTTGCTGCCTACCTGCATGCTCCAACTATGTTGGAGTGTTTATTTATTTGTTTTACAATCATTGGATTTGTTTGTGTAATAGATATTTGCTCAATCATTGGTGTTTGCTAAGCTATAGATAATTATTTTACATTTAAAAAATAAAGTGTTATTTCTGTTCTCAATTTGTTCTGGTTTTTTAATAAAAACCGATAAGAGTACCGTTAAAGTACCGAACCGATAAGTGGTATCAATAGAAGTAGTAATACCGTTAAAACCTTAGCGATACCCATCCCTAGGGACACCTGACCATTACACCAACAGTGGACATGGCATCTAGTGTGGTGCCACTGCAAGCTCTCTCACAGAGAGTAATAACATGAAATAATTATGAATATACTAACCCATGCCAGACACTGATTTACCTGTAAACCATTGTCGGGTCACCATTATCATTACATTTGACAATTCAAATGAAGCATATACTGTAGGGTTACCAGTGGTATGAAATAGTAAATAAAATGGCCATAATTTGTGTTGTAGATATGGCAACGTCTGGATTCACTCACCACCACTGTAAAAATTGTGATTTGGTAAGTTTTCTACAAAGAAGTGCTGCATACAAACCACTTTTAATGACTCTCATGTAGAGGTCGACTGATACGGGTTTTTCTAAAGCCGATGCCGATATTCAGAAGTCAGGGTCAGCCGATATTTTTTTAGGCATTTCCCCTCTGTTTGTGTAGTTTCTCAACTTAACATTTATTTAAGATTGACCAAACATAAATATAAACATAAATAACATAAATATAACGGTCTAAACAATAAATAAATAAACAAAACAAAGTTTTCAAGTTACAAACTGTTCCTGACGGAAGATTAAATTGTAAACAACAATACAAAAAAGGAGAATGCAAATAATCTTTAGTTTAATTTAACTTCATCTAGTTCCTGAGTCTTATTCACCCCACCTATCCCTCACTGAAAGTTCTTAGTATTCCCAGTTTAAGAGCTACAGGTTGTCGGGAAACACAAATGTTTGTAATATGAACAGAAATTCAGCTACATTTTCATACGAAATTCCACTATAAATATAGAAAGCGCATCTTGAGATGGTAAAATGCTACTGTACCTAGGGGCGGGAGGTTTGAAAGTAGCCAATCCAAGAACGTTATTTATTTCTCCTGGCTGCTGATTGGCTGCTGCCGTTTGACACATCCCACGCGTGCTGTACTTAGAGGTTTGAAAGTAGCCAATTTTTTTTTAAATTTTTTTTTATGATGCCGCTTTCGTAAAAAAAGGCTACATAACGGTCTAGCTCTACTCACATGTCAACATCTCAGCACCTGAATCAGGTAGAGATTTTGAGAATTTCTCTATAGGTTGCATCTCCAAGCTAATTAACCATTTTTTACATTTTGGTGATCAGTATTTAGTGATGTTTATCATGTACAGCCATGGAGAAAATGCACAGGTTGCTATTCTTTTATGAACTATTGCAGAGTGAGCTATGTAAATAATAGGAAATCCCTGCATATGTGTTATAAGTGAAATAGTGTTTGTATAGCATCTATTCTATGCGTTCCAGTCTAACCCCCAACACTTGATCCCTACCAATTTGCCTTCCGTCCCAACAGGTCAACTGAGGACACCATCTCCACAGTTCTCAAGGTTGCCCTGATCCACCTGGACAATAACAACTCTTAGGTTAGGATGTTATTCGTTGACTTCAGCTCCGCCTTCAATAAGATCTTCCCGGCTAGCCTAATCACCAAGTTCCACGAATTGGGCATTAGCTCCTCCCTCTGTAACTGGACACTGGACTGGACAAACAGACCCCAGTCTGTCAGCTTGAACAACCTCCACTCTGACCCTGAACACTTCCCACAGGGCTGTGTGCTCAGCCCTCTCCTTTACCGTTTTTGAACTCTGCACTCCCATGCATAGTTTTGATCATAAATTTTGCCAATGACACTACAGTGGTAGTCTTGATATGTGACAACAAATGAGCCTAGAGCATAGGTGTCCAACTCCCAGCGCGTTTTGGTGATTTCCCTGCTCAGAAACACCTGCTTCAGCTTGCCAGTTAATTGCCAGTTTTAGTGAATGTGTTCGAGTAGGAAAACCCTCAAACTGTGCAGCACACCGGCCCTCCAGGACCGGAGTTTGACACCCCTGCCTTACAGGGAGGAGGTCCAATTTCGGCCCCCAAAAATAATTTTGGTGCAGCATCTGCCAGCATCTTAATCAACTGCATCACTGTATGCTATGGCAGCTCCTCTGTAGCTGAAATTGTACATATTTATATAAAACTTTATACAACTTTAACTTTATAGCTTTATATAAATGTATATATTTTAACTACCTTAGAACATCTTGCCTACCTCCTGCTATTCCAAGTATATAAAATTGCACTGCAAGTATATACAACTAAATATTCAATTGCACTGTTTTACTATAATCAACATGCTATAATATTATATAATACACAAACTGTATATCACATATATATTATGTATGTCATATATATACAATAATATCATTAATAATGCCTTTTTACTTTTAAACTTTCATTCTGTATATACACATCCTGCACCTTTAACTCTGTATATTCTGTATACATGCTTCCTGCACCTCTGCACTTTATTATACTATTTGCACTACTGGTTAGTTGCAAAACTGCATTTCATTGTACCTGTACCTGACAATAAACTTGAATCTAATCTGATCTCATCTAATGTGCTGTGTTCCAGCAGCTTCACCACATTTTACAGTCTCTTATTTTTTTTTGCTTACATGTAGGTCAGCGCTGCTAGCGTTAGCCATGTTAGCAAGCAGAGCCATTTCAGATGCAGAACGCCGGTACTGTTACTGTACTTTAACGACTTGCAGGTTGTGCAGGTCACCGTGTTGTTTGTGTTTCTAGAGTGAAGTATCTCCATAAATGTGATGCTGCATGTCTCTGGTCTTGTTGTGATCTCGTGCCAATGGTACAGCCCCTTTTTATGAAGGGACTACAATTATTGGTTAAACCAAGGAACTTGTGTCAGCGTAAGCCAATCAGAGGCAGAGACTGCATTGCATATACAAGTGAGGTCAGAGAGAGAGGGGGAAAAAAACACACGACTAGTCAACTTTTCTCAGGGGCGTCGACTCATGCCTCTGTAGTTGACTTTTGTGTTAATGCCCTATACCAAAGAAAACTTGCATGCATGAATAACAATGCAGTCTATATAGGGGTAGCATCTGTATTTTACATTATAGCACTGCAGGAGTTCAGTGTAAACTGTACAGCATGAATATGGGTTTACCATTACATTTTCTTTTAATGAAAATTAAAATGTAATCTTTAAAATGAAATTAAAGTGTTTTGGGAGCCTATTTGGGGACATATTTAGGGTTTACGCTATGAAAAGATTTGTATTTTTTACCACATCATAACTTCCTATTTTTTCACTATATACTATGTGGGGTGGTGGTGGCCTAGTGGGTAGGATACTTGCCTCCAGGGAGACTGTCCCCTGTAGTTAGGGAATGGAAGTCGCAGAAATGTGCTGCCCATGAATGCATTCTTTTAACTGTTGTAATGCTGGGCAAGTGTTACTGAAACCTGGCAAAAATACCAGTCAGCCTTCTACATTACAGCATACAATGTAATGTCCTCTGTAATTTTAGAGTGCATTATTTTTACATTTATATTCTGTGTTCATGATAAGGCACCGTGGCAGGATGGCTAAATGAAAGTTTGCATGCTTCAGTAGTTTAAACTAACCAGCTTAATTAACATTGTAGCTTACACCACTAGCTACTATAGCATGGCTGAAGATACTTTGCTAACAACAGTCACTTTTTCACTGTAAGCGTATAGGCTACATGTAACCTAAATATCCTAAAAATCTGCCCTACAGTAGTGTATACAAAATACATTTAATATGAAACAAAGAAGACTAAATGTGGATATTTTGTCAAAGGGCTGTACTGTTTTCGTTTGATTAAAGACATTTTACCATCATTCTGCAAAACCTCAACCTCATGGTTGTGGTCAGTGCTGGACTGGCATTTGCCCAGTGGGCTGATGTTACATTTGGGCCGGTCGGGTATTTGGGCTGGCACGGAATCCTGTCAGCACCCCTCCACCCCCCACCCCGCCAAGAACTGTCTCAAAATGCCTGGTAAGATTTTTTGTCCCAGTCCAGCCCTGGCTGTGGTTCCAAAAGAACACAAGCATAAACCGAATGTGGATGGGCCAGTTGTGGAGTCACTGTCACAGAGGGAACATTTTGTCTTGATAATACAGAGATTTTGCTAAATGTAAGGAATTTCAAGGTGGATGTCCATCCAGCATCAATCATGCATTGCATTTTTTTTTTTTGACAGGTAGAGGACACCTCTCAAGAACCCTTGAACCGCATCCATCACTTCCTCAGGCATGGCTTCCCCCTCTGTTACCTCGACCGCACGCTTCCTGATTCTCTTCGACTTTGATGAGACCATGATTGCTGAGAGCAGTGATGATGCTTTAGTCCGTATTGCCCCAGGTCAGACCATCCCTGACTGGGTAAAGGACAATTTCCATCCTGGCCAGTACAATCAGAACACGCAGTGTGTCCTGGCCTACCTGGCCCAGCAGGGTGTGAGTGAGGGGGCCATCCGGGAGGCCATCGAGGACATCCCCCCTGCTCCCGGCCTGCTAGCTCTTCTTAGCTTCCTACTCTCTCACCGGCAAGACTTTGAGTGCGCAGTGGTGTCAGACGCTAACTCCTACTTCATCGAGACGTGGCTACGCAAGACTGGGGCACGGCAACTGTTTTCTGAGATCTTCACCAATCCAGCCACCTTCAATAAAGATGGGCATCTGATGCTTGTGCCCTTTCATTCCCATGGTTGCTCGACGTGCCCAGAGAACATGTGCAAGCAAGTCATCCTCAGGGATTACCTAGCAAAAAGGGCCAGAGAAAGAGGGAAGCCCTTCCAGAAGGTTTTTTACATTGGGGATGGAGGTAACGATATTTGCCCCACTTTAGCTCTGGGGCAGGGGGACACAGCTTTTCCTCGGAGAGATTTCCCCATGCACCAGATCATCCAGGGCATGCAGCGAGGACAGCCTGGGATTTACAAAGCCACAGTGGTGCCCTGGGCACGAGGAGAAGATGTAATCAACTGTCTAAAGAAAGCTGTAGAGGAGAGATAACTGAAGGAAGTGGAGCACCAGTGAAGGGCATAGAAGGGTACAAAACTTTAGAGGCATTCACCTACACATAAGATTATCTGATGATGGACCGAGTAAAACTGAATCATGATTACATTCATTTTTTAATCAAAATAATAAATAAGAGTAGCAAGTTAGTTATAAATATTGATTATAGCAGTTTTATGGTACTCATCTCTAGGTCCATATGCACCCTATGTCATTCTCCTTTATTTAGGTAGTGGAAATCTACTTGTCACTCACTTCCTCATATATGGCTTCCATTAAAACCTTCCAAAATATCTTCCCCTAGACAAAGTAAAGTCTTTTACAAGTAGAGATTTTTCCCAATCGTCTAGATCATCCTATTTAGATCATGTGGAAATTAAAGCCCTGGACCTCAAGCCCCACGTTGCCAACTAGTACTACTAACAATTCTCTTGCATGACATGTAAACTATAATTTGCATCTTAAATGGGGCAGAGGACCAAACAGGAACAGTAGCCTCATATATACAGCAACAACCATTGTGATATATTTTATATTTTTGTCATGGAGTATTTAACATCAATACACATATCAAACTTGGAGCCCCCAATATGGGTGCCTGTATTTGCCTAGTGTAATGTCCACCTCAGAGAAGGGAGCAAAAGTATAAAAAGGGAAGAGCCTGGAGAGCTCAGATTACAGACACGCACGGACACCCAATACACAAGCCAGCCGAGAAGTGAGACAGGGTTTGGCTTACATGAGGACTGACAGACGGCAGACACGGGAACACCACACTAGAACAAAGGGCATTGGCATCAATGCAGCAATAAATACGTCGAGTGCCACTCTTGGAAGGACATACTTTAATAGTTTCAAATGTAGTTGATCAGTCAAGACAGGCATCGGTTTGCTTATTTATATTTGCGCTTTGTCCTACTTTTAGGATGAAGCTGGAACATTTTAACCTTGTAATAATGGCATTCTTCAATCACTGAGGGAGAGAACATATGGATTGAAACTCATTGCTGTGGTGCATGTACACTCAGACACAGCTGCAACCTGGTCTCTTTAGTTGGTAAAAAAACCTCAAACAAAAAAAGTATTTTCGCTTACAACAATGTGGAAGTATGAGTTCATAAAGTGCAGTGTGTGTTTGCTGCTAAACTGAACTCCTAAACATGGGTCCTAAGTGGTGCAACTGTCTAAGGGCTGGCTCTTTCATCAGGAGAGTGTTCAATCCCTGGTAATGGAACTGAACTCACAATCTTTAACACAGCATAATTAGGTATGATGGCCCTCCCCTATCACTCAGCATATGACTGACCAACATGGGTATCTGTTACCTGATGTAACAGAATTGTTAGTTACTCCTATCATGGTACTCTGACAAGAATACGAATTTAACTACATGCATTTCCATTCGAAAATGCGAAGTGTGGTTGCTTGGAGACACCCAAGCTTTGGTTTTATTGTGTTTGTTTGCTCCATGTATTTAAACCCTGGTCTCCTGATTAGGGAGTGGGCAGTTATTTGACTCTTACCAAGTCATTCATGTGTAAGGATGGCTGAACACATAGCAGCATTCATGGGCTGATTCTTTTTTTTTTCTATAACTAACCTTAGCTTTAGTGTCTTGAAGTCCGTTTATGAGTCTGCTGTGTGTTTTGCTCCTTGTTTGTCATTTTATCCCTTTGCAGCCACCATAGATGTGACGTCACAATGCTCATCTCTATCTCTTGTCTATCTCTTTAAAATAGACTTATAAGGTGACTCACCCCACTGCTATTTCTCCCATACATTATTGAGGAGACTCGACCCAAGAAATTGAGTTTTTAAAAGATCTATATTTGGCCCCTGAACTATCCAATCAATTAGCTGTGTACAAGTACAACAGGGTCTAAGGCACAAGTCAGAGTAATTGCTGTCATGTTTTTAAAGGAGAAGCGTCTCCAAAAAGGGTGGAATAAAAATTCTAATAGTAATTGCTTCCACAATCACACTAAATACATTCAAAGCTATGGCCCAGTACCCTAGACCTGGGCACTCCTCTGGTCATGGATGGCTGTGGCATTGTCAGGGATCAAATTTACAGTCTCTGAGTGATGGGGCTAATGCTTAGACCTCCTCATTAGGTCATCAGCTGTCATTTGAAGCTTACCACCATCTTTATTCAGTTATTATTGAGAATTATTATTCAGTAACTACTACACATTTTCAGTAAGCACTGTGAATCATCCAGTTTCTACAACAAACAGACAAACACAGAGAGGGCCAGTCATATATCTGCCTAAATGCTTTCACACACAACCAGAGGTTCATCTGTAAGTCAGGCTCACACACAGATACTAGCCTTTTTAACACAAAAGCCTATAGAAGAGGGTAGATTCTGCAACAGACACTTACACACACAGAGACACTTTATACTGACACTAACTTGATGTGTATAAACATTGATGACATACACTCACAGAGTGGCTCGCTACCTCATGCACACATACAGTAGTGCTTTACTAATAATAAAAAAACCAATTGAGCACCAGATAAAGTGTTCAGAGTGAATGGTACCAACAGCAATAGTTACATTTAAGCATAGCAACAAAAATATTACATTTAAGCATAGTGGATCAGCCAAGACATGTTTTGGTACCTAGAATTAGCTTCCTTTAGATTTGCAGAGTTTCAAAGCTAATGCTGTAAACCAATGGACATAATGGAACCCGTTAACATTGTGCTTAGTCAGTGGAGGATGAGACTCTTTGGCCTCATCAAAAATGCATTTTCGCTGCGTTTATGTAGCTGCACTTGATTGACTTGTACATTGGTGTTAGTTCGATGCTCTTTTAATGCCAGCCTGCAGCCCGATTTGTCGTTTTGTGTATTAACCTGTGGGACAAGAAATTATTCTGTCCTCAGTGTTTACATCTTGGTCATCTTTGTGGATAGTTATGCACTGAAACAAGGAGACAGCTGTAGTCAACATTATTGTCAACATTAAAAGGCATAGAAGGGCTCAGGTGCTGCTGGATTACAGCATTAACTGTAGGAGCCAGTGGTTCTGAAGGAATAGCTGTATGTAAGGCTTTTAACGTCATGAGAAGAAAGGCTAGTGCCAGGGCAAAATGATTGGGAAGGTGGAGGTGGGTAGAATGTGGATCTGGTGTGTGAAGAAGGTTTAAGAAAGGCCAGTGACTGCATCTGTGATGTTGAGTAATCATGAGACATATTAATGGGACACGAATCATGCGACATATTCTGTCCACCAGAACGTAAACCAAACGGCCATGTTACTGCAATAGCAACGTTTTCTTTACGTTCGTCAGTATTTCGGCAGAAATTGAGGCCAAGAAACGTCGAGTGCAGTGTTAATTTGGCGCCATCCGAAAGTGGGCCCCACACGGCCGTGTGAATACTTTGATTTGCTCCAGTGAGCAGAGACAATGACACAAATGCCAGAAAAATGCCTGTTTCAGACGTCTGTATGGATGAGGCTTTAATCTCAGGGTCATGGGTTCATGCCCCACATTGGGTGTTACTTGTGGGCCAGCTGGTGGCCTAGTAGTTAGAGAGTTGCCCCTGCAATCAGAAGGCAGTGGATTCGAATCCAAGGACTGCTAGTGGCACCACTGAGGTACCCTTGAGCAAAGTACCGTCTCCACACACATCTCCCCAGGCGCTGTGTGTCTGGCTGCCCACTGCTTTACTTGGTGAATGGGTTAAATGCAGAGAAAGAATTTTGTGCTGTTTACACTGTGCTGTGATCACTTACGACACATATACACTCATGCAAACTGCATACCTAAGTCATCATACTGTACTATGTACAGTTGTCTATACTCTCAGCAAAAATGCATCTATATAGTACCAGAAAAGGTTTTTTGGTTTTTGGTGCCGTGTAGAACAATTATTAATACGGATATTTAACCAGACATAAAACATGTATTCATATGGTTCTTAAAATGTTAAAAGAAGGACAAAAGTACAGACACATGTCAGGCTTAAAGACAACTGCTACTGGTGTTTCTAGCTCTATGGTGTACTTTCATCCAAATGTGTCTTAGCTGATCCCACACTGTACCCACACTCTGTATCTGTGCAGCAGCACTGGCGTTTTCTGCTGATAATGGCTCATAGTGCTCACAGTGCCAGTTTGTATCTCTCTTTATCTCTTTATCTGGACAGTACTCTGCCCACTTACATCTGCTGGAGCAACCCCACCCAGCACCAAATACTGCTAACCACTAAAGAAAGGACCTTTCGATTGTACATTACACACACACACAAACACACACACACACACACACACACACACACACACACACACACACTACCAGTCAGAAGTTTTTACACACAGGTTCTTACCACTTTATGATTTCACAAACTGCAGATTTTATTCTTGGTAAGCATTTATGTCAAATAGAGCAAGTTTCTTTCTAACATAGAAATAACATGTAAAAGTGCATGTCGTAACATTCTATTAACTGGTTGTGTGGTGATGCAGACTCTTTAATTAAAATACTCTAGTTAACTGTTTAACCCCACTGGCTGTCAGTTAAAAGCCCATTAAACTTTGTCTGGTGATCCATGTTCTGTTTATATTTATATTAGATGGCTTTTTATAAGCCAGTAGTAATGAATAAAAAGATGCTATTTTCTGTAAATGTATTTGTAAGCAAAATATTTTTAGTGAGTAAAATGCACTTTTGACTGGTAGTGTACACACACACACACACATACACACTCTCTGTCTCACTCACACACACACACACACACACACACACATATTGTTGATGTCAGAACCTCCATTATCATCATATGTTTGCTTTTCCATCATTTAAAAAATGTTGACTTATTTTTTGTAGATACAAGGGTTTGTCCAGACCACAGTTATATTTATACATATATATGTATAGCAATGAAATTATACTGTATATACAAATATATAAGCAAATAATCAGAAACTGCATTTTGGCATAAAATGCCTTATTTGTTTTCCATGTAGAGTGTGCTCTTATTTTCACTTAGAAAATCAACAAGACATAATCAGCACTATTGGGAAAAAAATGCTTACCATTTTTGTCGTTTTCAGATAGAATTTGGGAGCAAAATGCAAAATAAGGTAATATATTGGTAAAAACCTTTCTCAATGAGTGTATGCTGTTGAAATACTGAAGAAATCAATAATATTGAAGTAAATCGGCATTATTTATCAGTCATGGCCTTATTTGATTCTAGGTTTACAAGCATTAACCAATAAATGGATTTTCTGAAGTATTCTATAATTGTAATTAGATCCAATACAGTGCGTAATAGCATTTGGAAGTTATATGCAGTAACACACTGCCAGCGCATGTTTACTAAGTCATGTGTCCGGCCTCAAGCTTGTTCTCAGATTTCTCTCGTCTGGTCAGCTGTCGCAAGCAGAGGACTTTGAAGAAAACTGGGTACTTTCACAACAGAGCTGCTTGTTTAGGGCATTAAACTACTGCTTTAATGAAAAGTGAACATTTTTGAGCTTAAAACATTGGATTATAATTAAACAAAGATAATATGTCTAAACTATATAGACCATATTTTATGTTTTTATTGTCTAATATGCAATGCCAAACGAACAAATAAACATTAACTGTATTAAGATGTCTGCTCAATGTCATTTAGAAAATCAACCGAGCTTAATTTGACCAGGGGCACTCTAACTTTGACATACAGCAGTATTTTGCATGTTGGATTGTCTAAAACAAAAATAAAACATTAATCGAAGGGCCTATTTAATGAAAAGCCATGTTGATATTGTATGTAAACAATGTAAAATGTGTTAATGTCCTACATTTTTGTTGCCCACTTCTGACATCTGTGTGCTTTCATGTACCAAAAAACATCTTGATACATGTTTTCCAACTTTTTTACATTTTTCCCTAAACAGTGATTTTTGTGACTTATGGGAATAACTTCTGTTCAGATAGGCTACACTGCATTTTATTCAGAAAGCAGTTTGGGTCTAAAATATAAACGTCAAGCAAGGCTAAACTGCTATAGCCTGAATTTGTGTAAAGGTGACATCACAAAAACAATGAATTCAAAACGGACTTGACATAATGTTAAACTTGACATTTTTGTGAAAATTTTTAACTTTTTCAAACTATAATGGCATGTTTCAAAACATACCATTTGCTCCATTGCTCAAACTAAACTGCAAAGAAAGTCTGTTTTGAATTAGTTTTAGTGATTTCACTTTTCCTTGCCTCATTTATGTAGCACACAAGTTTAAAAATGTATTGTTTACTCTTCGGTCCATACACTGTATGGACAAAACTATTGGGTGTTGACATTGCATTCAAATACATAGATTTTAATACAGAGTTGGTTTGTTCACAAAGTTGGAAGAGACCTAGACCAAACCCTGAAAAACAGGTGTGTCCCAATATTTTTGTCCATTTAGTGTATTCACCTAGACTGCTTTTTGAATTAGGCTCAATGCAGGAAAGCACAGCAGAACTGTTCAGCAGACATGCAGCAGTCTTAAAGGCACAGTAAAAGACGGGGCTTGTTGAATTCTAAGGGATAAGGAGAGGTTAGAAATGCTTATGCAGAAATTATTTATAACTGTTTTGCATGCAAGAATTAATAAATGGACCACTAGGAAAAGAGAGTCACTGCCTGCTTGCATAAAAAAAAGTCACTGCCTGCTTGCATAATTTTGGTCTGTACTGCAATTTTGCTCTTTCGTGTGAATGTATGAGGTTGTTGGGAAACAGCAAACATATCATTATGTAGAAAATAAAAACTAGTGTATACAAATACATACATTGCCAGTCCAGTCACACACAGATTTTGTAAATTTGCATGTTACTCACTTCAAATTTACTTTAAATACGCACAGTATTCTTTGCTAACAAATAAACTGACAGTATGTTCAATATTTGGGTACCTTTATTAGCCAGAAAATTTCATGTTTTTTATTTGTCACTACTGACCTATAAAAAGCAACCTAATATGGATCTCTAGACAACTATTACATATTTAACAAGTTATTAATTGACAAGCCAATGGGATGAAGCAGTCAAGTACATTTAAAGTTTAAGGACAGTCTACAATTTGACTCTGTATCACCAGACAACCAAATAATAGCACGCCAGCCATGCACTGTTACATATTCTTTATAAAGGAAACTGACATATTTTCATTTCAAGTGGTATAAAACTGTGATGTACAAAAACCTTTGACTGTTAGTTTAGTTCACTGTCTTAGAAGCCGTGGTAAAATGTGGCTGGAAGGGGTTGACGTGTGGACCAGTCATATGTTTCCACACCGAACTCATACGACCATGTCTTTATGGAGCTTGCTCTGAAAAGTAAAGGTTCTTCCCAAAACTGTATCCGCAAAGTTGGAAGCATGACGTCCAAAGTGTCTTTGTATCCTAAAACATTAATAATGCCCTTCACTTGAAATAAAGGGCCTAGCCCAACCAATATGTGGACAAAAGTATTGTTTGTCCCAATACTTTCGTCCACATATTGTAGCTCCATAGTATCCTTTTATAGTTGGATGATGCCTCAGAAAGTGGGAATGTTTCTTGTTGAACGAAAAAAACGCTATGCACAAGTACTCAGCAATGAAGGAAAAAAGCCATCAGTCTAAAGGTTGTTTTTATTGGTATTTAAAGTGACAGTTTGACATCTCATTTCTCCCTTAGCCCAAATGTAGCCAAAATAAGTTTGTGAAGTTAACTTCTTTCATTTTGCACTGGAGCTGCAAATATTGCTGAGATGTCCCTGAATATTGCTGAGATGTCCCTGAAATTAGCATTGTACAGACTGTATTTCAGGCGTTAATTCAGGAGGTTCTATCATTTAAGGGACACATTTGAAAAAGTAAGATGAAAACTCAGTAGTTTTAGCCCTTAATCTGTGCACTTTTACCCTTCATTTTATTTTCCCCATACAGGAAATTAAGGTCAAAATGAAATTAATTTTAAGGGGTAAAATTGAGATCATTAGTTTCGTAGTGATCTAAAGAGGCAAAGTTCGCACACCAAACATTTCTTGACTGTTTGTCCATGTTTAAGTTGGGAGGGCACCAGACTTGTTTTTCTGTTGAGTTATCCCTTTAAGAAAGCCACTTTCTTCTGGAGTCCTGTATATGTTGTGTTCTTGTACCTCCACAAGGTGGAAGCAAAGGATAATAAAGAGACTGTTTGAACTGTAAGAATGTTATTGTGTGGTGTCATCTCCCTCCTTTCTTTTTCATACACACACACACACACACACACACACACTTTCTACTTAGTGCTATAGGCACTATTGTGTCTGTGCTGGTTGCTAGTGTCCATTCCTTCCTGTCAGTTTGTCAGCTGTGGTGATAAAGAGAGGGAGCTGAGTGGACAGAATTCTATGTTGCTGCACACACACACACTGACTTTGCCGCTGGTCCATTTGTTCTCAATCCAATGGCAAGTTTAACTTGGGTCAGCAGTAGATTCTGAGGGCCTGAGGTAAGACATGAAGAAAGACTGCCCATACTCACACACACACACACACACACACACACGGAGTCAGTCAGTGTCACCGCTGTGCTGAGAATGATCCACCACCCAGAACCACTCTGCTTGCTGGTGGTCCTGTTAGGGGTCCTGAAGAGACAAAAGGGTTAACGCAGAGTGATGCAGATGGACTGCAATCTATATCTGCAACTACAGAGTGCCTTTATATGGTCAGTTAAGTTGATAAAATCGACAATAGATATGGATATAAGGAAGGTTGACCTAATTAAATGTCAGTATATATGTATATTGTTGTCGTTTTTCACATACTTATATAATGGTATGAAAATGATTTAATACAATGTTGTTACACTGGCTTAAGGATAAGATTGTTTGAGACATATCAATAAGGTCAAAAGCATTTATATACAGTATGGTTAGAATTTTCTGAACCTAACCTGAAACCTATCCTCAGTAACCAAAAAATGTAGGTTAACCTTCTTTATTGTCATGTTTTTTCCACATATTTTTCTTATAATGTATGAAAACCGACACACATACACACACGCACACTCACAATGCAGACCTCCACCATTGATTTTCACTGCATTTGTGTTTACTCACTACAAATTGGTAGGTAAATGAATCCTGTGAGCACACCCTGAAACAATTTTGGGACACTGCACAAATCAATTGCCGTGACCGTACAGATGTCAATTGCAACTGATTAGTGGTGAGCGCTCATCCAAAAAAAAAAAGAAGGCAACATCCACTAATCGCCTCCTGAGGTCAATCGAAACTGGGATACATATCTAAAGATCTACAAGGCACAAGCTGCTCCACCCCAAACCTCACAACTGAATTCTATATTAATGGTTCAAGTGATTAAAAACCATTGTGCAGTGAATAGACCTCTATATGTCTTTAATAAATTGGTCGATGTACAAAAATATATTTCTTTACTAAAACTTGGCTCGCCAACTGGTTAAATGCCTCCTTCATTAATATAATTGGTTGTAAAATAAACTACTTATATAATTCACTGGAATACATTCATTGTCACTTCATTGTCCTTCATGCCAAAAATTAATTTGCTTTGGTTATCTTTTGGTTATAAGTCGAATTAAATCTGAATTGAAGACTAAAACTAAGAGGCAACATCTCAAATAGCTCTGTATCTGTATGGGTACTGACAAAAATGAACAAATCAGGGAATTTACATCATGTTTAATTCTGCTAAAAGGTGGTCAATTAATGCCTAAACAAAGCCCCAAAGTGTAACACTGGTGGATTTCAGAGTTGAGGACAAGTAACAAATAAGGACTAACAAAATGCACTATTTCTTGAGGGTGTGAGTTATTGCACCACGGATATTTACAGCCTTCAGAATCCTAAATTGCTCACAGCAAGGTAACTTTATCATGGCCCAAGCCCTGTTTGTCTAAGGCCATATGGCGATTGGGGCTACATATAACCTCATTGATTCGCCTCCATTCAATTAGACGAACGGAGGGATGGAGGGGGTTGAAGATAAGTGCGGTAGGGGACGCGGAGCCGGGAGGAGGTCACTTTGAATTAGCAGGCCCCGGATACTACTGCCAGAACACTATCAAACTAATTAGCCTGTAAGTGTTCCCGACTGGTGCTGTTGGCCGCTCTGACTTACATACACATTCTTATACACACACCTACATAAAGTCATTGACGCAAATGAAATGGGGGAAGGTTCCCAGAGTGAGCAGGCAAGCTGCAGATATTGGTGTTTGATAGATGCACATAATGAAAACAAACAGAACTGTCATGTCCATTTGAGTGTAAGGAGTTTGACAAATTTACTGAGGGTACTCCTATATGTGCTTGTCTGTGTTTACTGTTTTGTCACAACACTGCCATTGTTTTGCAAAAATTCCACATTTATACTCTATGGACAAAGGCACTGAGAGACCCCTCCTAATTCTTGAATTCAGGGGGTCCCTTACATCCAGAGAGGAGTAATTTTAACACTTCAGCAGACCAAGACATTTTGGCCAACGCCATGCTTCCAACTTTGTGGACACAGTTTGGGCAAGAACCTTCTTTATTCCGGTACAACTGTACCTCAGAGCACAAAGCATAAAGACGTGACTGGGTGCAGGGGCGCCAGAAGCATTTTTAATGTGAGGGGGGCACATAGGTCTACACATGGGGGCGGGGTTTTGGGCATGGGGTGGGGGATTCAACTGCTGTTGAATCTTGAATCTGATTTTTTTGCGAAAGAATCCATTACACTTTAATAGGAGAATGCACACACCACTGGAAATCCAGCTTTGCCTCTAACTCGCTGCATGCAAGTGGAGTGAATCGCGAAAGATTCAAGATTTGAGGTTCAAGATTCTACAGCGCTGGGTGAAGTAATATTTTATGTTAAATTTCGGGGGGTCCAAATGAATAATTATGAAATGTGAAGGGGACACGTCCCCTTCAGACTGAGTGGTGGTGATGCCCATGGCTGGATGTGTTTGGTGAGGAAGAACTTGACTGATCCACACAG
Organism: Hemigrammopetersius urotaenia; assembly: GCA_037974485.1. Classification (NCBI taxonomy): domain Eukaryota; kingdom Metazoa; phylum Chordata; class Actinopteri; order Characiformes; family Alestidae; genus Hemigrammopetersius; species Hemigrammopetersius urotaenia. The sequence continues at coordinate 16,928 of JBBPDC010146539.1, forward strand.
AGCCCTGACCTCAACCCATGGGCATCGGAACCATTATAGCAGGTGGAGTTGTATCCCCCACTTTTCAAAAGCATTCATTTTGTCCTCCCACTTTTTGTTCACCGGACAAAAGCCGAGACGTACACACTCACACCCCCTAAACCGCACTGATGCGTACCCCACAAATAAAAAATGCTTCCGGCACCCCGGTCTCAACCCTATCCAAGGCCAGGTCAGGCCTTCTTGTCCAACATCAGTGCCTAAGCTCATAAATGCTCTATAGAATGAATGTGCATAAATTCCCATAGAAACTCCAAAATCTTTATGGAGTTTGCTTTGTGCATTGAGGTACAGTCATGCTGGAATAGAAAAGGTTCTTCCCCAAACTATCTTCACAAAATTGGAAGCATTAAGATTAACCTTCACTGGAAGTAAGGAGCCTAGCCCAAACCCTGAAAAACAGGTGTGTTTCAATACTCCTGTTCATATAATGTAGTTTCTCTCTCTCTCTCTCTCTCTCGCTCTCTCTCTCTCTCTCTCTCATACACACACTCACTCTATCCCTCTCTATGTGTCTCTCTCTGTGTTTGTTCTTGCTCATGCTGTTTTCTCTCTTTCAAGTGACCCTGTCCTCATAATCGCTCAAAGCCACATCTAGCCTTGTGTAACCCAGGTGTGTTCCTGCCCATTTCAAAAACTAAAGGTTCCAAAGGAGTGTGTGTGTGTGTGTGTGTGTGTGTGTGTGTGTGTGTGTATTTGGGCGGGTGAAGAAGATAATTGTGCATTCACTGCACAGATTTGACTGCAAAAAGGAAAAATAAATAAATGGCTCCAATTTCTAGGTTACAGAGCTGTGAGACGGAGCTTTGGGAGGACCTACTGGGAACCATTCAAGAAGCCAATGTGAGGTTCCTTAATAAAATTCTAGGGCTGGTTAAAAATGGTGTGGCAGTTCAATTCTGTTGAATCCACAGCAACACCATGGGGCCAGCGCATGTAAAGGTTATCCATTTCTTTCTGTGTCTTCTCTCTTTGCCCTCTAGCGTGGCAAATGCCAAGCTCAAATGTGCCGACCTTGACTCTCTCTGTCTTTTTCTCACAATTATTCTTCCTCTTCATCTCTGCGACCACTGTGGACGGGGATCACCCAATAAATATAACTCAGGACACTAACATATAGCAACTAAATAACTATCGACGCAGTGTTTGTCAATGCGATTCACTATTTATGTCAGTTCGATATGTTATTACTGTCTATCTACCATCTTAACTGCAGCTAACTCTTTTAACTGGTACCTTTTGCACAATGCACAGATTGTCACTTCAGCACTTATCACACTCACCACACCTTGTCACTTTATTACTATATCACTATCACTTTATCCCCTTGTTTCTCTTTTTATCCCTTAAGAATATTTTTTGTTAATATTTTTTTCCTGATGTGTGTTTCTTTCTTATAAGATGTCCTAAGGTGCTGTAAAAACTAACTGGAACCTAAATTTCCCAAAGGGAACCTTCCTAAGGGATCAATAAATTTCCTTATATATATCCTTATATTACACTACGGACAGGAGAGGTCAGTTACAGCCTGTAAGTACAAATAGTACACTTTTACTGTGTTGGGATGCCTGACCATCATGCCAACGGGGCTTTGCATTGTTTCTGTGGGTTTTTGTGTCCATTCATTCTGTAGATCAATGGTTTCCAACCAAAGCTCCTCAACCCCCTTAGGGGGGCGCTAGAGATCATAGAGATCTAGAGATCATAGGGCAATATCTTTAGAGTTACCTTGATTTTGCTTTTACTGAAGGATAGTACAGTTTTTGGCCAGAATGCGGAGTTGGGGTTGAGGGGTCTGGCTTGTCTTGGACACAGGCAAGGTGAGCCACGGCTGTAGAATATGTATGAGGTCAGGCACTGATGTTAGACAAGAAGGCCTGGCTCAAACTCACATATACAGACACATATACGCCTACATCCCTTCCTCCTCGCTCCCCACGGACCACACCCTCCACGCATCAGTCCGTTGTTGGAGAGGTCAGGGCTCTGTGTGGGCCAGTCAAGTTCTTCCACACCGAACTCATCAAACTACGTCCTTATGGAGCTTACTTTGTGTATTGGGGTACAGTCATGCTGGAATAGAAAAGGTTCTTCCATAAAGTTGGAAGCATGGCGTTGTCCAAAATGTCTTGTATTAAGACAGCCCTTCATTGGAAGTAAGCTCCTTGCCCTAACCCTGAATTAAGAGGAGTGTCCCAATACTTTTGTCTACACAGTGTATGTAGCTTTCTGTACTTTAACCGTGTTATAGCACACTGAGGACTACATGGTAATGCTGAATGGACAATAGCTCTGTCATTTTCAATATACATTCACAAAGTGAAGCAGTGGGCTGCCGCCTACAGGGGGTGGGGACAGTACCTTGCTCAAGGGTACATCAGTGGTGACACTAGCGGTTGGGAAACCCACCACCGTCTGATTGCAGCGCCAACGCCTTAACCACTAGGCCATCCAGCTGATGAGGCGGGCCATTGACAGGACGCCCGTCAAGTAGGGTTTCCCCTCAGAGAGCATTATTACATGAATTGATTATGAATGTGTCACCTGGGACAGATAGTGATTTTATTACAGTGACTTGGTGAATTTGGTCAGTTTGAGAACAGTATCATCTTTAGGATTGCTTTTCTGACCACACAAACACACACATACACCACACACACATACACGTGTACCCTACACACACTCACACATACACATGTACCCTACATAAACACACTCTGACACGCACACATACACACACCCACATACATACACATACACAGACCCACGCACTCACATACACACACTCTCTATACACATACACACCCAGACACACACACACTAACACACATACACACACCACACACTCCCTACAAACATACACTCCCAGACACACACACACATACACACATACATGTGCCACACACGAACACCCTTACTCGCCCACATAAACACACTCATAGTCACACATACGAAAACGCACGCACGCGCAGACACATATACGCCTACATCCCTTCCTCCTCGCTCCCCACGGACCGCACTCTCTGAGGACCACGCATCAGTCCGTCTTTGGAAATGTTTTAAAGTCTTTTTAGAGCCATTTTTGTTTTTGAGTGTATTTTGTAATCCCGAGAACTTCCAACCAGCTCGACTTCAGCTCGACATCCCGACGGAGAGTCCAGAAAAAGAAGATTTACACACTCACACACGGCCAGAGATAAAACCGAGGCTTTTATAGAGATAAAAACCGAGTTAACTTCCACATCACCTCGACATTTGTTTTCTAAAATCTTTCAGACGAGTTTCGAAGGCTAATACCCCGTTTAAACCGCGAAAGAGTCCGTTTCTGTTCAGTCTGTCTCCAGTTTAGCTTCTAACCAAGCGCCCCGAGGACCGTTTTACTTGAAACTTACACTTAAAGCTGTTTCGGTGTTGTCTAATGTTATTTTATATAAAACAACAAAATGTGGACATACACCATTACACACCATGGACAGCGTTCCCCACGAGTCTCCTTAACTAACAGACTGGTCAAAATGTCACGAAACGAGGACGAGGTAAGTCACATATCTTCATTTTACTGTGATTTGAGCGAAAAACAGTTAAAATGGGGTTTAGCTATATAGAAAGTGGAGTGTCTAGGCGTGTAAGATAACGTTAAAAGTAAGAAAATCTTTTTAATTTTTGTTCTTCAGATCGCTTCGTGTGTCACCAAACATGACTAGTTGGTGTAGTAGATTTAATTGTATAGAAATGTTTACCTTATCAAAAAGCAGCTGTTATTGTTTTTGATTGTATGGAAAGGATTACATGAATGGAACCAGACGTCTGAAAGGTGTCATGCCTCTAGAACCTCCCTCACAAAAATGATTACACGAAATGGTTGGATATAAATCTATAGTATTTATATCCAGCATTTCTGTATAAAGCATAGTGTATTTTCATATTGAGTTTCGATTTTATTTAGAGTTTATATGTTATATTGTTTTTGTCTTTATCTCTATGTCTTGCAGTCATTACATAATCAGGTTCCTCGGGGATCAATAAAGTTTTCTGATTCTGATTCTTAAGCTTTGGATAGTATAGCAGATGGTTGTATTTGTGTTGTAGACATGGTTTCTATCAACACCGCTCAGACTGTTGAGATGACTTCATATATCAGCGACTGAATTATGCAGAAATTATGTAACTGAACTGTTTTGGTTTTTGGCCTTTACTTTTTCTAAAGTAATTCACACACATACACTTATTTACATCCATTTATACTGGCCTAACACTGGATGGTGTTTTCTTTTTTTAAATTACTTGTGATCATCTCTTTTATTGGGCTGTGATTTTTCTTTGAGACTTTTTAAAAGTAGTCTTTTTCTCATTCTGTGTTCAAGGTTTGCTTCTTGCAGCTGACAAGCTGATTTACAGAGAGAGAGAGAGAGAGAGAGAGCTCCTCCAAAGGTATGCTTGCCAAAATTCTGCTGTTTTTTCAACCCCCTCTTTGAAAACGCCAACTTCAGACAAATCCAGTAGTTCTCTGTAGTCTTTGCTTTTCAATTTCTCTCTGTCTTAATCATTTTGTGACTTGTGCTAAAAAACACCCACACTGCCATTAAAAGGCCATGTACACAGAACAGTCATCTTCACACACACCTCATACAAATGAGAATGAGACTTCAAACAGAATCATTGCTTCTGCCTCTTGAGGCATCGGAGGTATACTGCAACCTCGATGGTCTCAGGAGACCTAACCTTAATGCAGACATTCCCATTCCAGCATTGATTTTTAAATCAATGTATGGACTACATCATCAGTATGTGGCCAGGGCAGTAAAGCAATAACATTAATGATCAAAAACGCACATTGTTTTGACAGTCACTTCAAAATTTCATACACAAACACAAGCCTGTGGTTGGACATTTGACATGTGACTCCGAAGGGCCATTCAAAGTAGGTTGTTTTTGGCTACTCGGATTGATATCTGGAGTATTTAGAATCCAAGTCAACACCTTGGAGCCTTTGTCATGTTCCTCAAACCATTTCAGAACAATTCACACTGTGATAAGGTGTGTTATCCTGCTGAAAAGCCATTGGGAAACACAGTTACCATGAAGTGGTGCAGCAATGTTTAGGTAGGAGGTACACCAACTTTCCAACTTGCCCTCCTCCAAGAGTGCATCTTGGTGCCATATCGTCTCTAGGTAGGTGCCCAGCTGTCCACACGATTTAACGAAATCATCCATTTTTTTGCTGTCAACTCACCCACTTGGAAAACTGACTGATACATTTGCAGCATTTAGCAGACGCTTTTATCCAAAGCGACTTCCATTTCCTGACTGCAGGGGGCAGTCTCCCTGGAGCAACTTGGGGTTAAGGAACCCTCAGGAACCCAGGGGTGGTATGATGACTGTAGGATTTGAATCCATGATTTCTTGGTTCAGAGGCAAGTATCCTATGCACTAGGCCCCACCACCCCACAAATGTATTGAATATACTCAATGTATTGCAGTTTGTTCTATGTTCACTGCAGTAAATGACTATTTAAGCTGCCAGCAGAAACTTTAGCAAATATAAATAAAAACTAGTGGTGGGCATAGATAGATTAATTTTTTTAATCTAGATTAATCTCACTGTAATCTTGGAATTAATCTAGATTAAAATGGCTCATTTGAAT
>JBBPDC010146598.1:0-22599 GCA_037974485.1 Hemigrammopetersius urotaenia
GGAGAGGAGGGATACCGGTCTGTAGCTGTTGACATCTGAAGGGTCCAGTGATGGTTTCTTCAGAATTGGAGTCACCAGGATTTCTGCCGAAATCCTGACGAATGCAAAGAAAACACTGCTATTGCATTTATGTGGGGTTCGTTTGACATTCTGGAGGACCGAATATGTCCCATGATTCAAGTATTTGTTGAGTGGTGTGAAATGTGCTGTTGAACCAGTCACAGCAGAATCAAAAATAGAAACTGACATGAGAGTGCAGTTAAAGAACTTCTTCAGAAATCTTTGCATGTTTTCAAAAAACACAAAATCTTCCATTTGACCTGACGTCGTACAGTAAGAGGGTGAACCCAATATCGGCCACTGTTGGTTCCTCTCCTGCCTACGGAGGAGGATTTTTAAAACAATCATGTCGATTGTAAGTTTTAACAAAGAATAGGGATCCATGTTTTCAATGTAGAACTACAAATCATGATGTTCAACATGCAAACAATCTGGCGAGAATAACTGCCCCCACAGGTGAATACACACATTGCTTGACTTAAACAGTTATTATAGTCACTTCAAAAAATAAGGTGGTAACATTGGCGAGTGGGGGAGGATCTAAACACAAGACGAGAGACATGACAGCAGAGGCAGTAGGTGACAGACACACATCAGATGTGTGGAGATGCTTCACTTTAGACCACAGAAACAACACAGTGATCTATAATAAAGTACAATAAAAGTATGAGCATTCTGCACGGCCATCTGAAACGGCATTCGCTAGCTTACATGGATGATGCTAGCACTGCAGGAGGTCGTCCGGTCCAGAGGAGCAGAGTAGCTTTACAGAAATGCCTCTGACTGAGAAGAAAAAACAGCAGATCACAGATCAGCTTGCTAATTTCATTGTTAAAAAATGTGAGATCATTGGCTGCAGTACAAGCTGAAGGCCAACGTTACAAAGAACTTTAATAAAAGTTGCTCATTGTTGAACGCCTCCACTGTGTCTATGTGATGACGCCATCAAATTACTTGTCGACTCTACTTTGACTTTATTGGCGCATAAGTTGAAAAAATCTGAAGTCGTTACTGCCTAATTAGCTGATTATTTGGATCGGGTATGTTCGATAAGGAATTTATAAGCATATGATGGATATGGGTACTCCTGAATCAGAACTGGCTATTGCTTAAGGCATGATTTGACAACTTGAGGTTTGGTGGCTAATTCTTGGTAAAAAAGAAACAAATCAAATCTGGAATTGAGTGGTGCAGTGAAATAACTCCGGGTGCGCGTGTGGCCCTGGCCATTTTAGTTCCCCGTTGGCCCGGTTCCCTGCAGTAGATTCCGCTGTGTGCCGCAGAGTGCTGATTGCAGCGATGGGAAAGCACTTCAGGGGCTGCCCCACATCTCACACACACACGCACACACACACACACACAAACTTCACCACTGGCCAGAAAGAGGGGGGCTGCTTTGTCACACACACACACATACACACGCGCACATCCCTGTACTGTCTGCCTGAAGACTGTGCTCACTCTCTCACACACGCCCAGCCATGCAGGAGCAGAGACAGAGCAGCTCAGAGGTAAGAGCAGAGAATGGGGATTATACGAGCTGTTTCAGCTTTCACTAGAGAGCAAAAATCGTTATAGCGGGGCTAACATAAGGATTTGAATGAGAAAGTGGTTGAGCATTCGCTTGCTGGGCTTTTTTTCAGGTGGCTGTCACTAAACTCTGACAGAACAACTGCAGCATAAGTGTCTCACCCTGCCCTCCCTCTGCCTTCTCCCTCTCCCGCTTACTGAAACTCTCCCTCGATCTCTCTAGCGCTGCCCTGCAAGCATCCGATTCATGATGTTACATGAGTTCATTATCATTTTCTCACACTTCCCTCTCATTTCTCTGCTTTTTCCTCTATCCCACTCACTCACTAGTTCATAGATGAGGGCGATGCTGTAAGTAGTCTCCCTTTTGAACCACTGCAGATGGAGCATGTGGAAGTGTGTAATTGTGTGCTCCAGCTTCTAATCAATAAGGCACTTTACGAAGGAGCAGATTCCAGCATTCTGTCTAGTCTGATGACCAGTTGTGCAATGTTTCTCTTAAATTGGTTTTGACTGGGAAAGATACGTCACTTCTCACAAGTCCCATGTGCGTACACACACACACACACACATACCAGCAAGCCAGCATAGGGCTGCACAGTATAGACAGAATACGTATATAATGACCCACATCATTCAAATACTGTTATGTGGACATTCCAATTTTTTTCCAAACTTTTAGACTCCACCAGAGTTCTACAACATAAAAGACACACACACACACACACACACACACACACACACACACACACACACACACACACACACACACACACACACACACTCCCAACTTCTTAGGAAGCAAGATGGAATAATGAAAAATACTAAATGACAGTAATAAAAAGTTGTTTGGCTTTAGCTTTGACTGTTGATCAGCACTCTGAAGTAGAAGAAGCTGAACCCATCCTCAAGCACTTGTTTACCCATTCGGAGATGAGAGACAGAGACAAACAGAGGCAGCAGGCTAGTTAATTGGTTTATCTGATAAACCATAAAAAAAAAAAAATAAATCCCTCATAACAGTAGCCTCTTTCAGCAGGATAGTACACCTTGCCCAACTGCAAAAAAGTTTTCTTTTACATAAAGAAAACTTTATACCATTACCTGAAGGGTTCAGGGGTGACATGGCCTCATCATGTGCTGGACAAACTGGTCCGATTCATCAGGACATCATCTCACAGAATCTTTAGGTTTTAATGTTATTGCTGATCGGTGTATTGCAGTATAATGTCGACATTTCAAAAATATATCACTGAGTCCCATTGGCAGAAAAAAGTATGAAAGGCAGATAAAGAATTCAAGCGTAACAGAAATAGAAGCAAAGTTACACTACGAGGGTGAAAAGAAAACTGGAAGTGAAATCGATGGAGAGATTATGTGTGAGTTGAATGTGTTCCCAGTTGTGTGTTCACACGCTTACTGTTGATCAGCTCCAGTCTGGGTCTCCAAGTGCATTCTTCATTCTGCTGCCCATCTCTCCACTGCCCAGCACAATATCTCCATTGTTCACTCAGCCTCTCTTGTTACAGCCTGCTTCCATGGCTAGACAGCCATGTGTGTGAGTGTGTGTGTGTTTGTGTGTGTGTGTGTGTGTGTGTGTGTGTATGTGTGTGTGAGAGAGAGAGAGAGATTCATGTTACCCCTTTGCTTTGCCTGTCCGACCAGTAAATATGGACAGCTAAACAGATGCTGTTCCCCTTACACACACACACACACACACACACACACACACACACACACACACACACACACACACACCTACTGGTAGCAGTGTTGGCCTTAACTCACCCTGTTATGTTACATAGTCAGGGCTATATTTTCAATGTTAGATTTCTTCCAGGTAATTTAACACAATCTCTGCTTGCCCATAGTTATGACATCAAGATTGTAAATGTCAGCTGATGTTTTCAAGTTATGCAACAAAAGATAAAAAAAAAGTTTTGTTTGCAAGGAAAGTAATTGGTGTAGTATGTAAACATTCTTAAAGCTTTTAAATGCACTTTTTGACTCCTCAGTTCATGTGGTCCATGGACACTAGGCTGCAAAAGCAATCAATGTATATCCATCAAACAATTTAGCTCTAAGGTTTTTTTTCAGAGCTACCAAATACAACAGCCATTCAAACCAGTGGTCTTTCACATTCATCAGTCTCAGTGGCACAGTAGCTTTAAATCTTAGGGACAGTGAGGGGTAGGAAAATGGTCATGGAAAATGAATTAATGATTGATTTTGGTGCATTAAACTTAACAAAGTTCACCAGTGGATCAGGGAGAAAATATACACATGAAAATGTGGGAAGTAAGCCTTTTACAAAAGGAACCCACATTATCGTGAACATTAACCTGACAGAAAGCACATTTCCATCAAGAACGTTTGTTTAGTTGTATGAAAACAGCTGGAAGGTGCCCAAGTACTAATGCTTTTAATGTCTGTCACTAATGCAAAATAACTAATGTTTCAAATGTAACTAATACCACAAGCAGAACTGCTTTGTAAAATAAGGATACAGATGATGAAATGCTTTTTAAAGGCCTGGTGTTGCTGAGTTGTTGCTAGTTTTCTGGACAGCCAGATGACTTATTCCCGCACAAGAATGGAAAGTAGGCTAGTCTCCAGTGCTGCTTGCACTACATTACAAGATATTTTCCTCACACTCCCACACTTTTCCCCGCACTCCCTCACTTTTTCTCCACCGTCCACAAGCTTTGTCACAGAGTATTACTTATATTTTGCTGTACTAGTCACATGTATTTATTTTCCGTTTAAATTTTAGAGGGGTGACACTGATCTGAAATGTAGAAATTGCGCTCTTGACAGATTTTCTATGCTTGCTTCAGTGGGCTTTGAGGAAGAAATAATTAAAACAATAAAAAAGAGTTAATGAGCACTGTTACCTTGGTCACAGCCTGCTTAATTATCCCATCATTTTGCTTTTGCTGATTAAGTTATTGACATTTGCTCTCGGGGGCTAATTGAATGGAGGAGGGTTCCTGACCTCAGGTGGGAACTATGCGATAAGCCTTTTATTTCTTGTGAGGGGAATTTTTTCCTGACTCACTGCTTTTCTCTTGGCCTGGGACACTCTGTCACTGCATGTCAGGAAAGCAGTAAGCACATCCTACTGCTGAGCAGGTGTTTGGACGGCAACCATCAGTGTTTCAGCCGTAAACTCTCACTGTGATCTCATGGCTCTGTGAGTATGTGTTGTTTTCGTAATTATATTCTGTGAAAAAAATGTTCTATTTTGGAATCAGTGACACACCGAGACAGGAGGAGGGAAGTCTTTCTACCGCTCTGTCCCAGCGCGTGTCCCTTTTCCTGCAGTGTTCTGCTTTAGAACCTGCACGGAGCCTTCCTGGCCCCTGCAGTGAATGTAACATCTCTGCATCCACAGCCAGAACCAACTATTCTAAGTTCCCATAAATATAACTTTTAGTACAGTTCACTGCTACAGCTTACAAACTCTAGACCTCCTCACTTCAGTCTTTCTGGGAATGCCCTTTTCTTTAAATATTTCTTTTAAAATCCTTACACTACATCACTCTTTTCTAAGTGTATTATATTTCTGTATTTTTTCATCCTTTAATGTAAAAAGTGATAATAATATAAAGGATAAGAGTTACTCATTTCAAGACTGATAATTGGCTACTTTAGAATCAGATCAAATATTTGGAATATTATTATTATCATTAGTAGTAGTATTGCAACGTGAAAGTGTGTACATAGCTGCATTATGAAAGTGTGTACATAGCTGCAACTTTATATCACCTTCATAATAGTAGAAATTTAAAACGTAGATTAGATTTAATGTAGGTGTTGCCTTCTAAATATACCTGGATGAGCTTCATTATCGATGCATAAGACACTTTAAAAATAAGCTATATTTATATCATGCAAGTTATAAATTGCTTTTTGTATAATAAAGTCCAAAATATAATAGAGTACAAAAAACATATTTGCACAGTACACCAGTTACCCCAGATATAATCAGTCCACAAAAATTTGTTAGACACTAGACACCTGCAGACACTAGAAGTCACAAATTATTTTTGCAAGAAATGTATCACCAGAACTTTTTTAAACCACATCCATCTCTTCATTAATGTTATGCAGACTTATGAATGTCTTCTCTAATTTATGACTAATTTGTGAGTACCAGTCCAGGCTGTGAGTAGTGTTTTAAGTGTTGTTTATGTTTATAGCTCACAGTAAGTAACACTCTGTTGTAATCCACATTCATAAGTCTATGTAACTATAATTCACCTAACTGAGAGGCAGAACTAAGTTAGGGGACCTTTTGAGGAAGATGTTTACGTTGGGTTAAAAAAAAAGTCACTCAACAAATAGCTATGTAACCCATGTAACTAATTTACAGTTTATTGTTTTAAAAGTAGCTGTAATTACAAAGATGAATTCAGTTGTATTGTAGATTGCAACTGAACCATTTAAGCACACTCAAGTCTGTAGACTGATGCAACTCCATTTACTGGCATACTGCTTGTAATCCACATGCTCGCTGTGTCATGTATTGTAAAGTATAAAATGGTGACAGGCTCAAAAATATGTGCTCCAAAAAAATGTACTTATTAAACATGAAGCGTGTGAGTATTTATATGCTGCAACCTTCTGCAATGATGCCAAGCCCACAACCGATAAGATGAGAGTTCTGGATGAAAGTGCATGGATGAAAGAGTGATGCTTCAGAAACTCACAGAACATAAGAGGAAACTATATATGAAATGTCAATCACATATGTGATTTATGTGATTTAATGAAAGATGGCCTCTGCAGTGTGTGTGGCAGCTGCATGTGAGTGTGTGTGTGTGTGTGTGCTAGAGCTAGACAGTTCTTTGTTTACATTGTTGTTTGTTTGGTGACCACTCGTATGGCGTCAGCCTTTTGCAGAAAGACTGCAATCAGCAAATAAGTTCCAGATAAGCATTTATTGAGTATGAATTAAGCATGAATCAGTGTGTATATTCTACAAAAGCAAAAAAGCAACACATTTTGCAGGCTATTCTGTAACAAAGTCATATTGTTGAATCACAGCAGAGTATTTTGCCCGTTCTGAGCACCCTGCTGTGAGAGTACGTGTATGTGAAATTGAGCGCTTGACTGTGTGTGTGTATGTGAGTGAGCCTGCTGCTTTTTACTGCAGGAGCAAAGGTCCCACTGCAGAACTCTCTCCCATTTGCATGCACATCATGTTCCGGAACTTTCTCTGGCACCAAGCCTCAAGCTTCGAGCTTCAATTCAGGCGCTGCTCACGTGAGCTCAGCTGAGCCACCGTCAGCCAGGTGGCTATGAGTGGCGGTGGCTGGTCTGCTGCATTTGTTGAGTTGAAGGAGATAATTGCCTGGAGCTGTTTGTGATTAGTGATGCTGCTGTTGTGATTAGTTCCATGGCCGGTTCGCTGCTGTGAGCAAGGAGAATCTCTTTGTCGCATTCTGTTCTGGGTTGCTGTGTGTGTGTGTGTGTGTGTGTGTGTGTGTGTGTGTGTGTGTGTGTGTGTACTGAGTACTGAGTCTTTGCATTGTGAGTGGGAGGAAGATAGGTGATGTATGTTTGTGTCATTGTGTGCAGAGAGAGAGAGAGAGAAATGCTGCATGTATTTGGACACTAATGAGCTTCGGATATTGTTAAAATAAAAACTACACTGCAGGTTTCTTTAATCAAACCCCACATCACTAATCCATAAAAGGTGCCTATTTTTGTAGTTCAGCCATTTAAAAGTGCCCCCTCCGTAGCTACAATCTAATTACATTTGTATATCTTTATTTAATACAATACACTAAATAAATAAATAAATAACCCATTTTCCATTAGATTACAAAAGTTTTCAACATGCTTTACACAGAACAAAATGATGGTTGAAGAGAAAATGCTATAGTCTAAATAAAATAAAATTACTGTTGCACACACAAAGCATATGCCAGACTGAACAATTTAATCTGTGTTTGAGCACATCTATAAAACTCATTCCTTTTGTTCTCTGTCACACTTTAAGAGCTATAGAAGAAAGAGCTCTACCACTAACTGAGCTGAAAGTGTTCCTAGGAGTGTGGAGTAAGCCAGCATCAGCTGAACAAAATGGCCTGGATGGGCTATAACTCTAGCAAGATTGGCAAGAGATGTTGGAGTTAGGCCATTAGGGGGCTTTAAATTTAATGAGTAGGACAATGTGATCAACGTGGAAATGAACAGAAAGCCAGGTTTACCAAATAAGGCCAGAGTAATATTCTCACACATCCTTTCCTTGGTAAGCAGCCATGTTCTGAACTAGCAGGGTTAAATAGTCTAATTTGGTATATTAAACTAAAGAGGATGCACAGAAATAAGGATTTAAAGGACTTTCGGTCTAATATAAATAATTCTGTTTCTGATTTTTTTGAAGGAATTTCATTCAGACTGCATTAATAACAGTACATACAGCTTTGTTGCTCGATCTGAACTGTGTATCGATAGTTGAGTTCACAAATTATGTATCCCAGCAGCTGCACATAAAGAGGGAACAGTATGGGCTCACACTATATTGCACTGTTCACTGTTCTCAGTGACACCAACAAATTAGTTGCGGTTGTCAAGTAAGATTTAACCCTGACAAGAACCTGTTTGTCCAAACCTGATATGTTTGCAAGCCTGTCCTGTCAAGAATCATGATTGAAAAGTGCACTCAGATCCATCCGTACTTCAAGAGAAACATTTTCAGAAACTGAAGCAACCATTAGATCAGTGGTCTCCAACCTTTATTTCGTCACGGACCGGTTTAATATCAGAAACTATGTTCACGGCCCGGCCTTTAAGGAGTGGCAGATAAATATACGTATATTATACAAATAAATGATACGCATAAAAATGGGGATATTTAAAAAATATAATAATGGGGTATGTTTAAAATACACTAATAAATGTAAATCCTTCGTGTACTCACAGCTTTATTAACAGCATTTTCATAACAACGAGCCAAACAACATAACACGGGTAACATCCACGTTTTTTTTTTCTGTGCAGCCCGCGAACCGGTACCACATGACCCACGGCCCGGTACTGGTCCGTGGCCCGGGGTTTGGGGACCACTGCATTAGGTCATTGACCACTTTAGTCAGTCCTGGCACTGTGCTAAAAAAAATGAAGAATTCATGTTTGAAATAATTCATGTTTGCTATCTGTGCTTATATGAGCAACCATTCATGATGCCTCTTATACAGTACAACAAATATCAGCAAAACAAAACATTATTATTTAAAAATGACATAGGTGCTCTCTAATGTGTTGATTTGATCAGTAGTGCTGGGTTACTGTTAACAATGCAATTGTGTTTGCTTTGAATATTTTAACTGTCTCTTTCTCTAGCGAGAGAGCAGGAGGCTTTCTGTGATGAATCGCCATTCTTTAGTTAGGGCAGGAACACAAAAGCTGTCTGCTCCACTCCAAGAAAAAGCCAGCTTCTACAGCTGCAGCTTGTTTCTTCCAAAGCCTACCCAATTGGACCAAGCAGTTGAATAGGCAATTAAATATCCAGAGTTTTGGATTTGACCGCATGCCAAAGCCTGATCCAGATCCAGTAACTTCAATAAAACATAAATAAATAAATAACTAAATAAATAAATAAATGCATACATTTATGATGCATACAAAAAATATTGATGCGCTCAGCAGAAGTAGACACACACACATATATCTAGCTATAAAAAATCACGATGTCAGGCCTGGGTACAGTAACTGTGGGTTTTTGGTTTTGGTTTCCTGAGCACACCGGGTTTTAGTTAAGTGATTATTTGTGTCAGCTGCCGGTGTGTTCAGGAGTGATTGTGTTCATATTTAAGTTCGGTTTAGATGGAGTTAGTGGTTGGTCCACCGTCAATATAGCATGAATTTTCTCCTTACTCCTTTAGTCGTAGATTTTTTTTTTTTCACCTTTTGGTTTTCTTTGCTTATAAATAAACAAATCTGACATGGAAATCTGCAATTGTGAAAAATGTGTGATGTGGTAAAAAAAATGCCATCTTTTTATAGTGTAAACCTAAATATGCTCCCAAAACACTTTAATTTAAATTTTAAACTCAGCTTAATACCCTTAAAGAAAATGTAAAGGTAAACCCGTATTCATACTGTACAGTTTACACTGAACTCCAGCAGTGCTTGAATGTAAATACCGATATTACCTCTGTATAGGCTGTACTGTAATTAATGCACGCCGTTTTCTTTGGTATAAATACTGCTGTGCTTAGAGGCGGGACGTTTGAAAGTAGCCGAGCACGCTATTTATTTCTTCTTGCTACTGTATTTAACTGCTTACCCCAAAGAAAACGACAGAACTCTAGCCCTGCTGGAGTTCAGTGTAAACTGTACAGTACAGATACTGGTTTACCTTTGTATTTTCTTTAAGGCTAATAAGTTTAAAATTAAATGAAAGCATATTTCTGGGAATGCCTAGGGTTTACACTATAAAAATAGGCCTTTTTAGGCATTGTTTTACCACAACACAACAATGCGTTTTTCACTATACGCGGGTGCTCTTGGAATGTAACCCCCGCAAAAAGCAGGTTAATAATGAGATTGATGCAGATCAGAAGGGGAAAAAATGGGGAACGAGGCGTGGAGCTGAAAAAGCTTTGGCAGACAAAGTTCTGGAAAGGCTGTCTTTTTCTTTGGTTTAATTATGATTTAATTATTTTTCCTAAAAATAAACATAATGGTTTCGGCAGTTCTCTTAAACATTGACGGCTGTGGAGTAGCCTACTGGCTGCGAGCTGTTTCTCGACGCTCGACGGAGCCAAAACTCCGAAGCTCGGTATTCAGGACAGTGGCTCCGGTGTCGTGAGTGCGGTGAGAGTTCATGTTCCGTTAAAAACAAATAAATAACAGCAGTTTTGGAGTCTGTTAACAGAGGAATGGCAGTGGGAAGTAGTGTTGTGTCATTCGCGATCTTTTAAGTGAACGTACTGAACCGAATCACTTGAGGAAGTGTTTAGTACTTTCACCTAAAATACACCACCCATACAATTTTTGGATATCTATTTTTCCAGATGTCCATCTGTTTTGATCAGGCCATTTTGAGCCATTGCAGTATTTTGCCTTGATATTTTTATTCTTTTTTTCATGGTACAGCAGGTCAACACTTTTTTCCTTGGTTTATTAGAAATGTTATTTGTTTAAACCTCATTGCATCTGAACAACATTTAATTATCAAGAACAAGTAACTAAAATGATAAATGATAAGATGGAGCAGGACTTGAATTGACTTGGGGATTTGACTACAGTTACTTTCTTAACCTTCTTACCTTCTTAGATCATTAGTCTAGGCTTCCATCAGTGAACATGAATGTTTGAACTTGCTTTAGTAGAAATATGACATATTGCATAGAAATATTGAATTTGTGTTAATTAATTAATGCTTCATATATTTATTATTAACATCTTATTTGTGAGACGAGGGTTACATTTTAGGAGCCATTCATGCACGAATCCTGATAAGTCTGCAAATGCTGTCAAACTTTTTCTTACAGCAGTAAGTCAGAGCTGAGATCTAATTGACTTTTACTGCAGTAATTAATCAGCATCTAAAACACAATCAAAACTATAATTAATTTACTCTCTGTTCTAGTTCTCATGCCTGCCTGCTGTGCAGCCTGCAGCTCCTCCGAGGCCGTTTACATGGCTGTCTGCTCTGTCTGTGCAGCAGCTGGGCCCTGTCTGCTAAGACTCAGGGCAGCTCTTCCTTTTCAACCTTTTAGAGCCACTTACTTCTTTTAGATTATTTGGCTTTTTGGTTTCTTGCCTTTTAAATCTGTCTATCTTGTATAGAATGTTCAAAACAATGTCCGTCTCATGCCTTCATGCCTGAAGAAATACTTACACTGTGGTAAACATGAATAAACGTAGGAATTAACTAATTGCATTCTGAAACACTTGCCATTTTCAACCTCTTTTATGTGAAAATATATTTTCTTTGTAAAGATTGGAGCTGTTTTACTAAAGGCCGTCAGTTTCACAAGCTCTGTGTAAACCTCAGTATTGATCCCAAGCATAAAAACACATTTGTTTATTTGTGTGTTTGTTTTATGCTGTGTAAGGGTATACTGGTCAAAGAGTGGTGTAAGTTGATGCGTTGCAGAAGAAATGGGTGAGTCTTAGGATCTGAGCTTCTTTGATTGGGGCCAAATGTGATAGTTAGATGACTACCTACCAAAACTGGTCCAAGGAAGGAGAACAGGTGAATCAGTGATAGAGTCATGGGTGCCCAAGGCTCACTGATGCACATGGGAAGCGAAGCTTAGCCCGTCTGGGCTGATCACACAAAAGAGCTCCTGTAGCACAAATTGCTGAAAAAGGTTCATGCTGACTTGTTACAAAGTTGGTGGAACACACAGTGCTTGCTGCATATTGGGCCGCATAGCCACAAACATGCTGACCACTGTCCACAGGCAAAAGACCCTCAAGGGAAATGTGAACATTCACACTGGACCATGGAGTAATGGAAGAAACTGGCCTGGTCTCATGAGTCTCATATTCTTTTGTATCATATGGACAGAATATCTTAACCATGGAAGAGAAAAAGGCAAGCTGGTGGAGGTAGTGTGATGCTCTGGGTCCTGACTTCGGGTCCATCCATAAGAATGTGACTTTGACACTTCTCGCCTTCCTAAACACTACTGCAGACCAAGCACACCTCTTCATGTCGACAGAGACATCTTTCAGCAGGATAACCTTGCTGCACTGCAAAAATTGACGTTTTGACATAGAAATTCTCCATATCTCAATCAGATAATGTGTGGAATGTGTTGGACAAACTAGTCTGATTCGTGAAGGTCCCACCTCACAACATTTAAAGGATCTGCTTCTAATGTCATAGTGTCAGATACCACAGCACACTTTCAGAGGTCTTGTATGATCTGTGTTTTGATGAGTCAGGGCTGTGCTGAGGGCACTAGGGGGAGTATTAGGCATGTAGTAATAATGTATTAATGGCTTTAATGGCTGATTAGTTTATACTACTATACTACTAAACATGCTTCAGGAATTGAAAACAGTTGTAAGTTGGGTTGCTAGGATAATTTTTGAAGGGTATATAACAAGTTAAGCCTAAACCCACCAAATTAAAATAATACTCGAGCAGAAGCAAAGCTAGCTCAGCATCTGCTTTCAAGCTTTTCAGATTCCTCAGGGCTCCACACATATGTGCACTTCTGTCTTTTCTCTTTCTTGTCTACATTAATTCCAGCCTTCCTTTCCACATCAGACTTTTGTTAGTCTTTTTTGTTGTGTAAGTCATTGTTGAAAATAATGGAACCACAACTTTTGTTCATATGTTTACATTCTTTACTGCTGCTTTTGTAAGAAATGTCAGTAACTTGTCTCGCTTGTCTCGTACTAAATCAAGCTAGCACTTTACTTCCTATTTATAGCCTAGACTTTTATGGGCTGTCAATGCAGGATAATTGGCAGATAGTGAGGATCGCCTCCAGAGAAGTTCCTGATTGGTTAATACAGCAGGACCTTCGTTAAATTTTTAGCTCATGATTTTAGAGCCCAGGGCAGTCACTGAGGCTTTTTACCAGAGCACTTATTTTTGTGACAGCTGTAAGGATGTGAGCATAGTCTGAAGTGCTTAAAAATAAATATAAACCATAACTTTTTGTTCAAAGTAGTTCTGGTGTACTGCATAGCTTCAAATGTGGTTTGTCTGGAGACTCATTATGGAATTGTCTGGAGTTGATCTGATAGATGCTGGAAATCACGAAAGTTTAGATTCCTCTTCGTTTCTCTGTGCTTCATCTGTTTGCAAAAGGAAAACTTGTATTTGAAGTATGCTTCCTGACATGGACAGGCTAATGCCAACTTGTGCTTGTTTCCAGCCAGTACTGTTGCATGGAAGTGATTTGCTGCAGTGTACTGCCAGCTTCATGGCTCAGTGTAGTGTAGTTTTGGCACAGACTAGAGGATATGCTTGAACTTCTCCTGTAGAAGGTGTGCTGAAATATTAATGTTGTCTGTAGGGCTTTTAGCTGCAAGTATGCTTTATTCTGATGGAGAAGCAAAAAGGAAAAGCATAGCTGCTCAACACATTACCTCGCTGCAGGCAGAGAGCCCAGTGAGGTGCTGATGTTACTTGCAGGAGAGAGACCCCGGTACAGAACAGCTGCTGAATTCACTTACGTTTAGAATTGTGTGAACATATTACAACAACAGTGATGCTGCAGCATAAAGCGAAAGATAGAGCCTCACATCAGTTAGAGCCATGTGAGCATTTGAAATGACAGCAAAACTATTTTTATTTCTTTCTCTCGCCGTTTCCTTGATGTTTTATCTCTCCCCACTCCCTTCAATTTTATGTTAGAATATTTAATTTATTGACTATTTCATTAAAGAAATAATTTGCTCCAAACCTATCCAGTGTTTCCTTTATTCCAGAATTAAGTCGATCACCCAAGAAGTGTTTTTTTAGCAAGTTGAAGTAACCATATTGACAGAATTTTGTTCATTTTCTGTATGTAAAATTGTGTCAGAAACCACATAAGTGTATTTGAATGTATTACAAATTTATAGCAACTCTATAATAATAAATCATTGCACAATGGTAACTGCCCAAGGTAAAGATTTTCTCAGATGTTCTGATGAGTGACTCTGTGTCAGGGTGTGTATGGGGAAGGAAACACTAGCAGGAAACAGTGTTTGTTATATAAATGGGTTTTAATGACAATGTTCAGTGTTCAGTCATGTTGCCTTACACACACACACACACACACACACACACACACACACACACACACACACACACACACACACACACACACACACACATGAGCTTGAATCAGAAGAGGTACACAAATAACACTGGAGGACCTTCACTCCGGAGGGCACGAAAGAAACATAACGTGCAAATGTCTGGAAATGTCTTCACTCCTAATGAAACTTTCTCTGAACACAGCTTTAAGCAAGCCCTCTGCTTTCAGCTCTCTCACTTTGAAGGGGCTCTTGTGTTCACGCCTGCAGATACATAGTAGGATAGACACACAGGAGAAGCACTCAGTCAATAACACCAAGCGTAAGATGCCACTCTCCACTGCCACTTGGGAGACCTACAACCACACAAACACGACAACCCATGACATCACACATCCGTGCCCAGAGCTCTGTACTCCCTAATACTCAGCACACAGGCTGTGTTGGGGGAGTGACTGAAACAGACCAGACGTGACGCTTTGACTGGCCGAACTGCCTGCCAATCATGTTTTAATGACGCTACCATTCATACAGATAGGGAGATCACACTCAGAGAAGTTTGTATGAGATATGGCCACTCAGACTGGTTATGGGCGTATTGATCCAACAGAGTGTTGGAGTGCTTCTACTGCCAACCCTCTCTCAGTACAGTCATTTCCTGAAATGACTTCAGCTTCAAATAGCAAAGTCTTTTCCACTTGCCTTGCTTCTATAGCTTTGTTTTCTATATGGCTTGCAGAAGAAGCTGTGTTTTATACTGGGTTTTAATCAGTTGGCTTACTGTAAAAATTACTGTTGTCCTCCTCACTGTCAGTGTTGGGATCATGTTTTCTGTCATCGTGGTAGGACAGGGTGGGTGACAGCGGCGGATTTGTTATTTCCTCAGCGTGATTAGATGAGGTGGCGGCTCATGACTCTGTGTCTTAACGTGTTTAGTTTGAAAATGTCACTGCTTCTGCAAATTGCTCTAATTTGCATCCCTAAGTATAATTACTTTCTGTGCTTACAGGTTAATTATGCAGGCGTCCAGTCATCCAGCACCTAAAGTCTGTTATGAAGATGGTTGTAATAATACAGGCGATGGCAGTGTTTGTTTTTGTTTATAAAGTTGCTTATAAAGTTCTTTTTTTTCTTATTTGTGTGGGTGTCATAACTGTTTTGATGGATCTTCTCACTCCTGGAAACATGTAGTTGAGTCGAGCTGCACTACTCCAATATATTGTCACATTACGACCCCTGCTGGTCAATGTGAATACTGCTCATGTCAGTGGAACCTCTCACATGTACACAATCTTTATGGTGTGACCTAAAAATCCTACTGACGTTATTTAAAGCTCAGCCTTGTACTTAGATTCTGAGATCGAGAAAAATGCTCTTGCTATACTTATAAGACTTTATAAGTATAAAGGGCCCTAGAAAGATTTAATTACTTGAATAACTTTTATTTTTTTCTTGTTTCAAAGCGTAAGTTTTTCTTGTTTCACACAGCATACTCTCATAAACCATTTCACAGAACACCATTTGAGGATATACACAAAATGTTTTTACAGTTGTATCCTTGTATCAGATTTTAATGCAGAATCTCCAGCATCTCTTATCTGTAGCCATTTTGGAGTCATTTCCTGCACCATTTAAGTGAAGCAATAATCTGTGTTAGCTTTTAGCTGTTAAAAGTGTGAGGAAAAAAAGCTCTGTTCTATGTTTTAAGTGCTCTGAAGCTTTTGACGTCTTTTGCCAAACCAGTCTCAAACGTGCATCAGTTGTTGTTAAATCAGATGTTGTCCCAGAGAGGTTTTTCTTCTGTTTTATAAGTAAAGAATGTACACCGAAATATGTGTTAGGAGCAGGCCAGTATAGGTTATGGTGAAACTGAGTACATGTCAAATTTTTCGAATACCCTGGATGCGGTGGAAAATAACTGACAAGTTGTAAGTGACAGCGAATGGCCCACACTCTGTAACTATATTGTAGACCTTTCTAAGTCATGAATGTATAAAAAGTGTTTTTTCCCCACTATAAATGAAATGCAATAAAAGGGAATGTAGCATAGCGTTGTAAGCCGCGTCACTACAGAACAGTCGACGTCACCAAATGTAAACTTCTTAATCCGTGAACTGTATTAATCATAGCTCATGACTGTCCTATGGGTTGTCTTGCCTCAGGATCTGTGTGTGATTGTGTGCTTGTTTGTGGTTGCAGATGATGTCACACACACTGTGGCTGAAAAACCTCAGGCACTTGGGATTGCAGGATGATTGGCATATGGGTGAATTTGTTTAAAATGGTGTGTAATGTTTTGTTGAGTGAAGCCAGATTTCTGTGCCTTTGCCGTGCACCTATTTTAGATAGTAAAAACCATCAATACTGACATGCAGGCAGTGACTATTTTTGTTCGCATGTAGTTTTATAATTGATTTAAAGAAGCTAGATTCTAGATTTTTCTTGTATTGTTTTCCCTGTGTTTTTATACCCAAAACAGTTGTCCTTTATTTTCACATGATTCCAAAACTTATTTTTATCACTTCGAACAGTTTTTTATTATTGATCTATTCTGTAAATCTTGACTGGCTGCCGTGTTGTCCGTATGCTTTCAATGAATGGTCCTAAATAACCTGCCATAGGCCGATAGACGGAATTTTTTCATGCAAACTGTATTGACAGTGGTAAAGGGTTCTTGTTAAAAGCGAAGAAATTAAATTTTTTATGCTGGTCAACAGTGAACATTTTAATCATGTGAATAATTGCATTGTTAGACAAAAGTGCAACAACATTGGATTTTCAAACACTTTAAGCAAATAAGGAGCTTTTTAACAGCAGTATTCCCTTTAACACAGTTACACAGTTACAGTTCAAATATTTCTGTAAATCTTACACATTGAGCTATTTGCCACTGAAGGGCATTCATGTATCTAAATGGTTATAGAAAAACAAGTTCCCCTCAGAGTACAGAGCCTGAGGGGCAGAACCACTATAGCTGAACGGGTGTGGGGGGGTGTCCCTCACTTTTCCCCACCCGGACGACAGCCGAGACTTAGACCATTATAACCACTGTAACTATTTCCCTCCCGGAAAGCTGTGCTCTCTGTCAGAGTGAGGTGAAGTGGCCGAGCACAAAAAAGCAACAAAATAATTCTACAACAAAATAATAATGTGGTGATCTTAGTTATTGGGCTTTTGTTATTTAAGTTATTTGTCATAAATGTGGAATTGTTTATTGTTCTGTTCTTTTGCACTTTTATTGTCAGGGTTGAGATTGAGGTTGGATGGTGTATAGGGTGTTTGGGAGGGGCATGTGTGGAAGTGTGTGTGTGTGTGTGTGTGTGTTAATGTGTGAATGTGTGTGTGAGGTTGAGGAGCGATTGAGAGCGTGAAAGTGCTGAGTGGGTTAGAGCTTTTTCATGGTTTAGTGGCGTGACTTGTGACCATTACAGCAGCTCAGTTGGACAGGTCACCACAATAGTGATAAATAATAACTGCAAAATGCGCAATAAAATGATTGTCGTAGTTAAGTAAATAATGCGTTAACTCGATAATAATGCCCTAACATGCCCAGCCCTATTAATTTTCCTTTAATATGGGATGTAGGCTATATTTAGAATGTGCTCGGGCAGTGACCCGCAAAAGAAGCAAAATAACCATATATTGGATGGCAACTCTGGAACATTTGACTCTAATAAATCTAAGATATGATCACAGAAATACTGAGTCAGAGAACATTTCACAGATGTCGTGACCTGCATTCGTTTAGAGAAGAGGAGGAGGGGCTACAGACTTTTATCTTTAGTATTTGTGTTTTGATGCGTGATGCTGTGTGATGCTTGCACCTACCCAAGGCATCATGAACCATCACATAAAGCTGCTTAAGACTGACTGCTGGATACACTCCACACGTAAGCTGATGTGTACTCTTTACGCACATACACACTCTCTTACACACCTATACACACATTTATATACCCTCTGCCTTCCACAAAGCCTCAGGCACTTCTCTGCTTCCACGCACTGTGTGCACTGTTTGTTGAAATAAGGATTAATGATAATTAGCTTCGCCTACGTTTGATTCTGTTAAACAGAGCGGAGTGTGTGTAGCTTCACCCTCTGCAGTGATTCGTTGGTAGGTTGCATGATGATAAGCAAGAAACACACAAAGCCTGGTGGACGCAACCACTGATATGCATTTTATGTATGTACTCACTTAACGAGGCGACCTTCTATTATTGCTCCAAGGTCCAGTTCAGATGCTTGTGTGCCCTCTGCATGCTGTTGGCATGGGTACTCTGAAAAAGACTGCTTCTGTTTGCTTCTGGCAATCAGCAAACAGAAGCAGTCCTCATGTAGCATGCTGGAAAAACAGAAATTAGTGCTGCTTCAGAAACATCAAACACAAGAAGTTACAGAGGCCTCATCAAAGCCAGTGTGAGATATGACTATGACAGATGAATTTACTTGATTTTATTAACCAATAACATATACAAATAGAACGCTGATGCTGATAAACTTGTGTGGAAATTATGTTAACATCATTGCTTTTATTGCTGTATTTGAAGACATTGCAAAAAAACAAAAATATTTTTTTGTGTATTGTGCAGCCCTACCTCACACACATGTGCACAGCTGATGAGGTGGTCAGGGCCAGCGGGGGACTCCCTGTTTTCTGCTTATGGAAGAACTTCTCATTTTCACCAGCGGGTCACCTTTGTGCTGGCCCAGCAACCGCACGCCCCAGTAACCCGCTGGCACATGTTGACACATGGCCTTCATGCCAGCCAGCACACATGTTTCGTTTAGCTGTACTATTATTAAATTGGGTCTGTACTGTCTTAGCAAAACTGTATGTGTGTGTGTGTGTGTGTGTGTGTGTGTGTGTGTGTGTGTGTGTGTGTGTGTGTGTGTGCGCGCTGCGTACTTCAGATGTCTTTTAGATTTAGTGATGTGTAAAATAAGCTGAACGTTACTTCAATCTTGCACTCAAGGGACTTTCATTAAGGATTAAAATCTTACACACGCTTCAGAAAAATTGAATAAAACATGCACTTTATGCTCAATACTCTCTTCATAATCAGTGCCAAGCAATTATGTTTCTTCTAGAGGTGTCACATCAAAAAGTTAACTAAGTGTGATTTTTGAGTAATTGCATTTATTAATTGCTTTATTTAAGTGTAAGGTCTGTTTAGTTTAGTACATAGATTGAATCTACGCGTAAAATGAAAGTCAGTGATCCATACCAGTAAAAGTAAAAATGAACTTACATAATCCATACATAATCTGGTACTTACCTATTGTTAACAGTTTATGTAAAGGAAGTTATGCAGCAAGTGAGGCATATAATAATTCTGAACATTCTTCTGTGATGATAGTATTTATATTCACATGGATTTGGATTGATCTTGGATTGGGTAATGCATTTGGGTGCTGAAGAGTTGGGTGGATGCATCTAGAGGTTTGCAGGGGAATGAAATTGAAGCCTGAACCCAACAGTCACCCATGACTGTGAGACTCGACCCAACAAGGGCTGATTGGTACAGTGTATCTGATGTAAATACCAAGTCATAATATTCCCACAGTGAAAACATCTCTCACCCTTTTGAACTTTCTTTTTATTTCTGTTCTGTAATGACACAAAACTACAGAAAGAGACCATGCATGAGAAAATGCATTATACCTGCATTTATACAGTCACAATGCTGACAAATCTACTACTCAAGCCTGATGTTATATGGGAAAAATGTTCCCAAACACTGATGGGCTAGTCAAGCTTGGTTTATGAAGCAGATTCATAGATACAACACGGTCTAAAATCAGTCGAGGAAGCCCTGAGATGTCCTTAGTTCTAGCTCTTATCAACAGTCCATTTTGTGAACTCTATGTTATGTGAGAAAGGGTTTAAAAGGTGCAGTAAAATATTGGATGTCAGCAAACTTTGGACAAAAAATCAAATGAAAGGTATGTGAGGAAGAAGTAACTATCTTATGTGAAGTTTTTCCCCGCTGAAACATCCGGCAGGGATGTAATTCGACTGGCATCCAAGAAAACAGAATTTGGAAAGCAATAAAATGGACATCAAACGCATATTGAAGCTTCAACATGGCATATTTTCTGCTGTTATCCTGTGAGTTGAAATAGTGTTATCATTTTGATAAATATTGTTTTAGAAGGTCCTTGTGTTTTGTGTCTGTCTAGCCAACACGACTGCTGTCACTGTTATAGAAAGTCTCTTAACAACATGCGTTTAAGACACTGCTGAAAATAAATTGATTTTAAACAGGAGAGAAAATTCAGCACAAAACCAGCTGCCTGGACTGCATAGACATGACATGTAAATATATTTAAAAACGTATTAAATATGCCTTTGCACATAAAACGCCAGCAGAATGCATCATATTTGCACCCAAAACTGCACATTAGGCCTAGAGGTCCAACACTACACATTCTTGGTGAAGAATAAACTTTACCACGCTTGAGTTGTAAACACGCTCGATTTAGGGCATCCCTTAACCTCTAAAAGAAGAGGAGAGCAACATTTTGATCAAAGCACCCTAGTCAGTAAAACAGTTCCTGACACAGAACAGAGTCCTGAGATGGAAGGAGGGAGAGGAACAGAATGAAAGTAAGATGACAAGAGAGAGAAGAGAGTAAGAGTGAGAGAGAGAGAGAGAGAGAGAGAGAGAGATTTATAATGCTGGGAAGTAAGAGAGAGATGAGCAGTGCGTGCATCCAGGCTGTGTGTGTGAGTGTGTGAGTGAGGCGGACCCTTTGCTCAGTCAGGAGTGAAGCATCTCTTGCCGGCTGGATGTGTGTGCTTTTTGCTTTTTCTCGACGTCAGTGGTCCCGGAGCTAAAGGCACTCTTTCTTGAACACGCCGCTAGTGGAATGTCTCCCATTGTGAAAAACCAAGACTGCTTCTCGCCCATGCTCTGCCACTGCAAAGTTGCCTGCCATGACAACACCCTGTCTTTGATGTTCGGATGCAAGGTACGCTCTTCTCTCTGGGCAGCTCTGGTGCTCAGATTGCTCCATCAACTTTTACCAGGCTTTGGTACCGCAGCCAGTGCTGCTCTTGGCAAGTGTATTCTGAGGTGTGCTGTTGTTGTTTGCAGGGTGAAATGTTGCAGGGTGAGTGTAAGTCCTGGTTCGTTGACTTGTTGATGATGCACAGAGTAGCATTTGTTTGAGCCTTGCAAAAGAGTAGCCTTTCTTAATAAAACAGAGTAGTGTAACTAGTGCCATGTGTTACTGTGTCAAAGGATAACTTCTGCTATATCACTCCTGTACCGCTATAGTGGATGTGTACTGTAGCTATGGGTGTGTTTTCCTTTCCTTACGCACAGTTTGTCTGAGTATGTGCATAACATGGTTACTCTAGCCGCCAGAGACAGCAAGGCTGCACGCTAATCAGGTGATTCATCAGCGAAAAAACTGATTCATAGCAAGAATATTGTAAGCAACTTGCCATACAGGATTAGTACATACGAACATGTGAGTTACATGTGCATTACTTATTATGGTAACTTTATTTTTCAAGTGAAGGATAGATTTTAGATGGCACAAGATCAAATATACACAAGCCAGCCCTCTTCCTCTACCCAGTTATACAGTTACACTGTAGTTTTAGGCTAATATATCTAACCAATAATGGGTGCTTATAGCTGCCATGTACGTTTACATGTTTTGACAGATATTATTATCCAGGGCAACATGATGTGTGGTATAATTATATGCATTTGTATGATTGTCATTATTTTATACAATGTCAAAACTACATAAGCAACTCAGTTAGAAAGTGGGTTGCTTAGCACCTTAAAGGTTTGATACAAGAGTGTGATGACTTAAGCCCTGTACAATCTGTGTGCCTAGTGGTAAGGTGTACAGTTCCATTATTGTTAGCCACAAAGGCCTAAAAACTTTAGCGCAGAAGTAAAGAAGAATAGCAAACATGTTTGGGCAGATCAGCTATATTAGGGGTAGGTGGAAAACCATCACTGTAAGTGAACTTATGCTGAACCAAAGATATAACTAAAATATACCGCAGCCTCGTTGTCACCATAACTCCATCTGTCTCTGTGTAAATTGGCTATTTAAAATTGGGCTCTAATTAGAGTGGATGGTGAGACTGCCAGGCTGGAACCAACGTTGTTCCCTTCTTCACGGTTTGCTGGAGTTGGAAGATCCGCTCCCTTAACAAGCCACCCTTAGTCTCACTGCCATGCATTAGACCTGTGTGTGTGTGTGTGTGTGTGTGTGTGTGTGTGTGTGTGTGTGTGTGTGTGTGTGTGTGTGTGTGTG
>JBBPDC010146622.1:0-22594 GCA_037974485.1 Hemigrammopetersius urotaenia
TGGATCCTCGCGTCTCTGCCTGCTCCATGCTCCGAGGTAGCTCACGAGGGCCGGCTCCTTCCAGCCCTCGTGACAGCAGCAAAATTAAGAAAAACAATAGAATAGTATAAAACAAATATAAAATAAAATATTATATCACAGCACAGTATACAATGAAATGTTCAAATGTACAGTTAAGAAAAAGTGTACAGTACAGTGTAAAATCAGTATAAAATGTACAGTATAAAATCTATAAAAAATAAATATGCACATCTGTATAGTAAAAATATATATATATGTGTGTAAACTGTAAGTAAGACTAAATTGCACATTTAAAAGTAAGACTAGGTTTGGGCAAGTTGCATGCATGTACACAGTGAGGATGTGTTTATAAGTATATACAGAGTGGATGTAGAAATGAGAACACTATAGATACACACACAGGTACACAATGGAGTGACAGGCCTTGACAATAGCTTAGTATTAGAAATGCATCAGAAAAATTGCACATTTTAAATTGCACACTGACAAAATGGTCACTTTACTTCACTTTACATAAAGTCTTCCCAGTGGACGAGGTGCCAAGATGTTGATTTGTTCAGTTTTCCTGAGTGTAGTTAACTCCTGATGTTAGACTCATTCACTAAAAGAATGTACTCTTCCTATCACAAAGACCTCCTAAGAAATCGGTTAACCATTTCATACATGTTTAGGTAATGTGTAACTATGTAACGGTTCTGCTATGAAATATTCAGCTGTTATTGCCTTGGGTCAGAGACTGAAACATGAACTTTCTATGACTTTACTTGAGTAATAAGACTTCCTTTAAAATCAACATCTGATCATCATGTTGGAGCAAAATGGCCCTATTATAGTCGGGCCTTTATCAGAGAACAGGGGTATCAGAGAGAAAGGGTCGGGGCAGACCTGCAGAACTAATGTAGAGGAATCTGAAGAATTTGACAGAGGCTTTGTGCTGTCTGTGTGTGTGTGTGTGTGTGCGTGTGTAAATGTGAGAACCGTGCTGAGATATTGAGATCAGAACATCTGTTGGAAATGGGTAGATGCATGGGAATAAAATTCCCGATCACGTTTGACTCCACTGGAAGGCCAGGATGGAGACTATAATGTACAACAATAGGGTGGGATCACACACACTTTCATCAGTAGGGCTGTAACAATACACTCAGACCAAGATCCGGTTTGATTCATGATACTCTTCCTGATTATCGTTTTATTTTTAACTGTATTTGAATGAAGAAAAATGATGGCATGCTGTTTATACAGCTGCTGCGTAGATCTGAGAGGCAGGAGTGTTATGCATGACATATACATGTTGGACTGGTTCTTGATTGATGCCAGTAGTTTAAAAATTTTGGTGTTCAAAGATCACAATTGAATCAGATATCATAATTAAGGATGTTTGTTCTCTATGACAGTGGTCCCCAACCCCTGGGCCACGGACCGGTACCGGGTTATGTGGTTGGCTCGTTGTTATGAAAATGCTGTTAATAAAGCTGCGAGTACACACTGGATTTACGTTTTTTATTATATTTTAAAGATACCCCATTATTATATTTTTAAAATATCCCCATTTTTATGCGTATTATTTATTTGTATAAATCTCTTCAAGTTCAAGTTTATTTATATAGCACATTATCATACACAGAAGGTCATTCAAGGTGCTTTACGGAATAGATATATAATGGATATATAAATATAATCAGGGCGCTAAAAGAAGTAAAAGAATACAGAAAAGAGCATTAAGAGCTGCAAATTTGTGTACAAGCTTTTGATGACTCTTGCTTTAAGCAGCGAAAATTAGAAGCGTAGCAGCAACACGCTCACATTTCATATGCACATACTCCAGAGTTGGCTAGTTCCACACTTTCTGCTTTCACTCACACAGCTAACTTTGGTGTTGCTTTACATGTGCTTTAAGTTACATTTATTCCAAACAGATGCTTTTTTAATCAACTTAAAAATACCTCAGAACCGTCTGGAATATTTGTACCTCTTTATTAAAGCAACCCTATCTAACAGAACTACTGTAGTCAAACTTCCTTTCATCCAGCTGTGCCTCATGAGTGAAAGCGACCATTTGTCATACGTGAACACACCACAGCACACAGTGTGAACAGCATGAAATTCAACCTCTGCATTTAACCCATTCACCAAGTGAAGCAGGGGGCAGCAGGAACACGGCGCCCGGGGAGCAGTGCGCAGGGACGGTACCTTGCTCAGGGTACCTCAGCTGTGCCTAGCGGTCTTGGGAATCAAACCCAGACTTTCGATTCCCAAGACCCTAACCACTAGGCTACCAGCTGCCCATGAGTTCGAAGTCCTAAAAGAAAGAAAACGGAGATGCTTTTTCCTAAATTTGAGAGAAATGTGGTAATTTTGCCTCTGATTACAGTTTTAGATTCTGATCTGGTGTGATGTTACTAAATGTTGTACCCCATCATTTAAGAAATATAGTTACATTTTTCTGTCCCAGAAAAACTGGTCTGTGTATTTTTTTACAAGCAGAATTCGAATGCTCTTTTACTGGGCTGCCAAAAAGGAAGATAAAACAATGCAAAGTATAAAACCTAGATAGATAAAAACCCCTGGTTCTGAAAGAATGGTAAATACCCAGAATTCAGTATCTTATGCCAGTCCTGTGGGCTGTGGTGTTGACCACTACTGGATCTATTTTGGATCCAGTAGAGGAAAATTAAATTCTCAGAAATTCAGTTTGTTTATGAGCTGAAAATAATCACGTAAATGATCTGTTGTCACCGTCACTTGTAATCTCTAAGTGACAGCAATAATTGGTTGTTTCTAATAATATGTTGGCTGAGGATATCTATATAGCGCAATCACAGTTTGAATGCAGCAGCGTTTTTGCTTTAGTCTTGTAGCAATGCTCCAGCACTTCATTCTTACTTGGGCTCTTTCCTTTACTCTGGAATTAAAGATGTAAAAACAACAATCCTGTGAACTGCAGTCATATAGCACAACTAATAATCAACTAGTTGTAAAAAGGGATACATTATTATGGATTTCTCCATAATTTAGTTGTAATATGAATTATGTCATTCAGAGTGGTTTGATGTAAAATGGTTCATTGTAGAGAAACTTGGCACTGCAGATTTCTTTACTGTGGTGATGAATGGAACCATGTCTGCAACACAGCTACAGTCATTTTACAGTCATTTTCCAGACATGAACCTAAACCTGTCTTCTGAGTTTTATAGATAATATTGATAATGGTAAATTAGTGCTAAATCTGAAAAAGTAAATGAGTCTATCAGGTTTATTTTGCCTCAGTGCCCTGAGTGCACCTGTAGATTTTTAATCCATCATTCAGTGTATTCCTAACCATGTTGTGTAATAACTCTCTGATAGAGCTTTTGGAGTCGTTAAATTATTCTGGTTCCATTTACCACCACTGTGAACAGTTCTGCCTCAGTATATGTCTTTAAAACAGCATTCCACATCAGATCACTGCATTAATTATGCAGGCAAGTTGAAAATTAAGTGCAATTCCTCATTAAATGAATTTAAGTGTGTCTCCATTGTGGATTCGTTCAAATTCAGATGGTAACAAAACTGCGCTTTTAAGCCATAACCTCTTTTTCCTTCTTGGGCAATCCCTCTCTCTCTTTTTCTCTCTCTCTCTCTCTCTCTCTCTCTCTCTCTCTGTGTCTCTCTCTCTCTCTCTAGGGCAAAGAGCTTTTTAGTGAAAACTCCACAAACTCAAGGCCAGATGTATAATTCCCCCCCTCTGCGTGTGTAGGGGGGTGGGAGTGTGTTTGTGTGGTGAAAGATGTCAGGCACAAAGAATTACATTCCACTTTGTCTGTGTACACTTAACAGGTATAGCATATATTTTAGATTCCAGGGTTTATTGTGAAAGACCTGCTTACTATAGCTGTCAGTCTGCCTGAAGACAATACTCAGTCTCTCTCTCTCTCTCTCTCTCTCTTTCTCTCAGCCATAGACTGTGAGGTGGGTCAGTGGGGTGCTTGGTCCCCGTGCTCATCTGTGTGTGGCGCGGGGACCACAGAGAGGATTCGTCAGGTGACCACGCCCCCTCGCAACGGCGGCTCACCCTGTCCCGATCTGAAGCAGCGCAGAGGCTGCCTCGCCCACATGGACGCCTGCAGCGCCGCCAAGGGTAACACACTGACTGTATTACAGAGAATACAAGTAGCACCTTCATCATTACCTGAGTTAAACCACTGGCCGAAACAATGAATCAAAATGTTCCTTTATAATGACTGGGAATTGGTTGGCAGCTTGCCTGATTATATTAGTACTTGGGCTGGCCGAAATAGTTTGAGAACTGTTCATTCATTATGTTGTATTTGGCTGCCTATTCAGTGTTCAGGAAGCTTTTTTCAAAGTGCGAAAATTGTAGAGTAAAACTCTTTAACCTTTAGACGCCAAATAATCAACGTCACTAAGCCTCAGAACTTTCCGCATGATTGTGAAACTTTAGCCGACTTACTTTCTACATTACAACTTTGCAGTTAATGATTTATCATGCGTCTATCATGGTACAAGCCTAAAGCCAATTTGGTTCATTAGTATGGCTGCAACAATAACCACATCACTAATATCACAGTATTGATCCTGTTATACCCCCCCCCCACCACCACCACACACATCTACGCATGTCCAGGTGTTTTCACGTCACTTCATTGTTTCCAGTTGTCTCAATAAATACATTTTCTGCTCTCTGTGATTTTAAGGATTATTTTAAGGATTGATAAACTAGGTGTTGGATGGTAACTGTGTACACTGTGCGTCCTTGAGAAGAGGCTTGGAAATGGCTATGCTACAAACTCACACATTTATTTGTATTGATTGTAATGTTTGTGTTTTTTTATGAAATAAATGAATTCACTTGATCAAGTCTTCGCTCATAACAGTACTGCTTGGTAATGTTTAAGGTTCTGCATTGTTTTTAAGAAGTTTCTATTGTCTGGACTCATTATTGTTTAAGTAACTGCCAAAATATTTGAAAGATTCCCTAGTTACTATAGTGACACCTTGGTTACAAGTAATGAAATCACAAAGCAGAGAGGAAGAGAGAGATAGACTGTGTGTGTGTGTGTGAGACTTTGTGCTGCATTGGGCCTCTGACAATTCATATGTGGCCTCAGGAGTGTGATGAATGAAGATAAAAGGGATGAAAAATGTGCTTTTGTGTTTTGTTCACAAAAAGCAGAGCCAGTTTAAACAGAAGGGCAATTCCCACATCAGTAATATAATATTAATCTTTCTTCAGAGGCTGTAAGATTGTCTTCCATATTTTTTTTGCACAGCTGTGTGTGTCTCCAGGCACAGCTGTGTGTACAGTGTTCAGAAAGTGGATACCAGCCAGAGATTTCAGTTAAAGTGAGAGACTTGACTGTCTACAGTTCTCTGCCCATTGCCAGTCAGGGCTCCGAATAGAAGTGACCAAGCTGATTAGTAGTTGGCGACGTCTGTATGGAAGATAAAAGTTATTATGATCATATGATAAAGAATGCTCTCTGTTGTTGGTGATCACTGGAGTGCAAGCCAACATGCTTTTATAGGTCTTTCAGCAGAGAGAGCACAAATTATGGGGTTTTAGAATGACTGTCATTTATAATACTTATTGAATAGAAGATGTTTGCTAAATTTAATACACATATAATATATTTACATTTACTTGGTGCAAATAAACCAAAATACATGGAAAGTGTTTTACTTTTTGTTAATTGAAAAAGTAAGTCAGTGTTTTATTCTTAGACTGCACCAAAAGATTAAATTTTCGTGTTCATTTTTTTTCCTGACAGAAAATTGGTGTGTAGGTCTCATTTTCACTGCTAATTCGATCACTAATAAATGAAAAGTGGTAGGATGGTAAAGGGTGATGGGTTCCAGTGATGGGAACCTAGACAAGCCATAATGTGAATTAATCAAATAATATAAGATGGTACATAATAGTAAACGACAGAATAAGACTGATGGATCAGTCCTACTGTCAGTACTTTACAATTGCTTCTCTCTTAATGTCTTTTCTCTCCATTTTATTCAGAGGTGGCCAAAATCTTGCCTGACTCGTTCAAGCGGAACTTTAAGGACCCCTGGAGACGACCCCACATGCTCATAAAAGAGGAGAAGAAAAGGTGAGGCAGTAGCACTGACCGCTGTGTAAATTGAAACTACAAATGACTTTACAAGCTCAAGCATGCCCCACAAAGCTTAAAGAACATATTTACAAAAAATCTAAAGGGTTCACAAACTCTATAGCACCAGTTTATGCAGAGATTTTGAAAATCGGTGGACTCTCCCTTTAACGGTGCTTTGATGTCAAGACGCCGGCCGAGGACAACATGACCAGACATTACGCTGCCCATTATCTCAGTAATGACCTGGAATAATACCACACACACACACACATCCAACTTCACATCTGAGCGTCATGGCGACTGAAGGGATGTTTCCTGTGAGCCGATAGCTGTGAAAACTTGATATCTGTGTTTTGACTGAAGGAACGGAGAAAGATTGTGAGGATTTGGCAGCGCTACACAGTTTTTGTGTAACGATAAAGTATTTGTCTCAGTTCATGTTTTACTTTGTGTGTGTGTTACAGTGCAAAAGTTATGCTCCCTTAGGCAAATGGCTCATTTTTAATGACAAGAACAGAAAGTGCTGCACAGAAAACACACTTCTGCACAATTACTGTTTATTTGCTGAATTCATCAATGCAGTTCCAAATGTTTTGTTTTATGTTTACTTTTCAAATTGTTTGCAACTCTAATGTGCAGAAATGTGTTGTAATTAAAAGGGGACTTTCACTGTTGCAAAATAACAAAAGTAACTCACACTAACAATTAAACAGTGGTTTGATGTGAAATGCTCTGTTGAAGAGAAGCTTTCAGAGTCAGAATAATTCACAGTATTGGTGAATGGAACCAGACATCTTAAGAGTTTAATACCCATAGACGTTTCTCACAGAAAGTTAAGATGCTCTGTACTTGAATTCCATGCATATGATATAATGAAATACTTTTATAATGTACTTACTATAAATATACAGGCTGAGACATTTTAATAAAGTTTGAGACCGTTTGAAAGAAAGTTGTGGGCGACAACAGATCACTGGTGGCTTGGATAGTAAATAAAATGTCTATATTGTCATATTTTGAATTGTAGACATCATAGCCTCTGGTCCCCATCACCACCACTGTAAAGAAATAAGAGCTAAGAGGGATTTCAGTTGTGCACAATTTCACATCAGCCCACCCTAAATGTTGCTTCTATCTACTAAATTATGCAGAAAGTTTGAAAAATTGCTGGAATTCTCCTTTAAGCTTGTATCCTATACAATAATGTGTTAACAACAGTTGTTGTAAACATTTGCATTGAGCTATTGTAATGGAAATTAGCATTTTATGTGTGTATATATTGATTTTTAAGTATAAAACATTATGAAACAGACAAATAAACACAAGTAAACACATATAACACAACAAAACGGGTCCAAACACACCAAGTCCCGGAAATGAGTAGCATCAGTCCTCTAGGGAGAGCAGAGTGTTTTCTTTGAGTGTGTGCACGCGTGTGTGTGAACTGAGTAGATTTGTTCTGGGTGAGTTGGGGAGACTATTAAGTTACTGATGATCTAAACTGAGCTGGGCAGAGCTGCATGAAGACTCTTTAAGCCATGGAAATGGGAGGCTAATTAGTCTCTCTGAGTGTAGAAGTCAAGCCCCAGTGAGTACATGTGCGCGTGTGTGTGTGTGTGTGTGTGTGTGTGCATTAGTACGGTTCAGTAAGAGACTAAGAGGCCAGAGCAGTTCTGCAGAAGCAAATTAAGGTTTAATTTTGTCAAATGACTCTCCTGGGAAGGTTTGAAACCAACCCCACCCACCCACCCACACACACATACATACAGACACACACCCACTCAAACACACACACACTCACACACACTCCTAGGAAGTCTCGAAATAGCCACGTTCCTCCAATCACAGGTGTGTTGAATCTGAAGATAAAGGCAAGACAGATTTGTTTGTGTGTGTGCGATGGAGACATTTGTACTCTGGGGGAGACACAGCAAAACATGAATTAATTACAATCTACATGGGTGGGCTTTCCTGCTCTGTCTGTCTCTCTCCCTCCCCCACTAACACAAGATAGAGTGAAAAAGAGAGACAGAATGAATATTCCAGTTGTGTGTGTGTGTGTGTGTGTAGCTCGATTTTACCCACTGAGTTGTTCACCCCATGCCGTCGGTCTCTGTTTAGTGGTATTCCCAGCATGCTGTTTGTACGTTTTGTACGAGGCGTTTTAACAGTCAGATTAAGTCTCTGGAAACAGTTGAAAGCAGCAGTTTGACTTTGTAATGTGAGAGAGATGAGAACAAAGCAGACTGGGGTCATGCCTAGTATAACTGCCATTGTTTTACTATAGATCTTAACTTCTGACTTCGTCTTTGTCGCTGCACCTTCACGGGGGAAAATACTTTTATATTTTATATTGTTATCATCTTTGTGTCTCTGTGTGTCTGGGCAGTCATAGTGTAAGCAGTTTCCTCTGGGATCAGTAAAGTTTTCTGATTCTGATTATTCAACCCTGAAAACATCTGTTCTGCACCTAACTGAAACAAACTGAAACAAATCTCTCTGTGACTTTACTCCTTTCTCTTTCTCTCTGTCTCTCTCTCTTTTTCTTTCTCTTTCTCTCTGTATGTCTCTCTCTCTCTCTCTCTCTCTCTCTTTCTTTTTGTCTCTGTTTGTCTCTCTCTCTGCTGTAGTTACTGTGTGTCCATGCGTGTGAAGCAGGTGAGTGTAGCCTGCAGGCTGAAGCTGTGGAGCACTCAGCTGGTCCGAGAGCGCTCGGTGTGTGTCGAGTGTCAGAGTGACGCCATGGCAACTGACAACCGCTGCCTGGGAGATGGCTTGCAGAGCATCAGGTACACACACACACACACGCACACACACACGCACACACACACGCACACACACACACACACACACCTACACAGGGCACATATCCATATGTGTATATACCATATGATCCAAAATGGAGCATTTATGGGAAAAGCAAAAGTATTTTAAAAGTATATCTTGAAGAATCTTAATGTAAAGTGATTTTTATTAAGTCGTTTTTAACAAATAATAGACAGAGTTAAAAGGAGTAGTGAGCTTTTGATATGATTACAATAAAGTGTGCTTTTAATTTGGACCGTCTTAAAACACAAGTCTTATTTGTTTTGAATGTCTCCCCCCAGAACCTTCTGGACGGCTGCATCCGCACCAGGCTGCTATGGATCATGGATCCGAGAGTCTTCGAAGGAGAACTGTCATTGCCCTTCCTACTCTCTGCTGTTTGTCTGAATTAAACACTCCTTCAGATTGAGTCTAAGGGACGTAGCAGCTCCCAGGAAGCCAGAGGAGGAGCCTGCTGTTCTCAGAGCTGTGGAGGAGCTGCCTTCATACTCTGATGTGAATTCACACACTTCAGTGCACATTTCCTCTTTCACACACACGCCAGTCACGTCATGTAAACAGTATAAACGTAGACCTATGAGGGACGTCATTTTGTAGTTGGACTCATGCCCATATGGGCATCATTGTGTATGTTTATCCCCTCCATTGGATTATCTGCATAATGAAGTCAATAATGAGTCAAAATATGAATATTGTTAAAAAGCTGTCATAACGTGGGCAGCCTCTCCAGTACACCCACTCAAACCAGCACACCTCACTAAATGTGAGTTAAGTTGCTTTGACAGTATTAGTCTCCAGCTTGAGAAACTTTTTCAAATAAATGAGTAAAGTTTTAAATACATTTAATTTCATTCAGCCCATTAATGTCACCTTTCTTGTAGGATGGATATTCTACAGTATTCTTTTTTCAACTCTTTACAGACCTTTACAATTCAGAGAATGCAGTGACACTGTTGGGAAAACGTACCTATAATGAAAATGAACTTATAATGAAATATTTACTCACTGGGTGTGATGGTGGTGATTCTCAATAATGTCATTTTTCCCATGGAAAAGCCACCGCCAACTACAAAATGACCCCTGACTCTTCACTGAAAATTCATTTCACTGCAAAGAAAGCTCGATGCGGACTACTTTCCTCTTACCTCTGGAACTTTACTATCTACCTCCAACATGCGCCTGCATTTGAACATGCCTTAATGTCCTACGTCATGTTACTTGATGTCTTTTCTGTTTCTTTACGCCTACAAATCCCTCAGTGCATGAACCTTTTTATAGCATGAGACTGAGGCAGTGCGTCTTGAGTGTGTTTTCAAATGTGTGCTTGCACAGAAAGTATTGATGCGTGTGGAATATGTGTCTCTCTAC
Source organism: Hemigrammopetersius urotaenia (assembly GCA_037974485.1). NCBI lineage: Eukaryota > Metazoa > Chordata > Actinopteri > Characiformes > Alestidae > Hemigrammopetersius > Hemigrammopetersius urotaenia. The sequence goes on from JBBPDC010146622.1 coordinate 10,323, forward strand.
ACTGCAAAAAATATATATCCTCTGAAATATAAGTGATGTCATCTTAAATCTAGCTAATTTATCTACATTTCTCATTCCATTTTTCAAGAAATAAGATGGTTTAAGACAAGTAAAAATACCTGGAAATAAATTAAGCTTATTTGTACACCAATCTCTAAATGACAAATATAGATATATCACTGGAGTGAACATGTCTCCAAGGCTTAATATCCATATTTGGAGCCGCTTCCTTAACCTACTACTGTAATTCTTGATTTCAGCTGTGACAATTGGAAGTGTGCCCAACATCTTAAAGGACCCGTATTATGGAAAATGTAACTTTTCTTGATTTTTTATTTTTTGCAATAATATGTTAATATAGTGTGAAAACCGCTCAATCCAGACAGTCCTTATGTGGCGTCTGAACAGGTTGTTCTGAATTTACTCTTGATGATGTCATGAACATCAGGTGTTTACACACGTCTGTATTCAGCCTACAGAGACGATTAGCTCCGCCCTTTTACACTGAAGATATAAGGAGTGTTTCAGTCTGGACTCTTTGTTGAATGAGGCACGATATGGGGCAGCCAATCAGAACGGATGTAATTTTCATATATAACCCTTATAATAGCAGAAACAGCCTGTTTTATTAAACGAAAGAGAGGTTAGAAAATTGGCATTGCTTTTGGTATATAAAACTAAGGATGTGGGCCCTTTGAAGTCAACCTCAAATCAAAACTTACTTTTTTAACTTATTTATGTCTCTGATCATAGTAAGCATGACAAATAATATGATTAAGAGACTTAAAAGGTAATTATTTTTGTTTTTCCGACAAGTCTTCAGACTGTAATGACTTTGTCTGGCTCAGATTTTTTAACATTTGTTTGTTATTATGTCACTGTGCACCGGTGGGCGGGGCAAAATGATGTTAATCAAAAATATTGTAAAAATTATCAGCACAATCGGCTATGATAGAGAGAAATGCTTAGATAGCTCAGAAACCCTCTAATATCATGTTTCACGCATTTCAGTATGGAAGGGGAATGACGCCCTGTTGATTGAACACAGCTGTCCTATTTCTGCCACATATCTTATTACAACACTAAAGTGCACTATGCAGTATAACATTTTATATTCAAATACTGCCAAATTAAAGACCGTTCAAAAGTTTGGAGTCACTGTTTTCAGCCATTTTAAACCAATCTGGATAAGTGTGATAGAGTATTCTCGTGACTTTACAGGAGAAGAAAAAATATGTCGCTGTTAGTTCATCTAGCGTTTTTATTCCGCATCATTTTGACCCACTTCTATTTCTAATGTTCACACATTTCATAAAGTTTCAAAATTGGAGCTCAAATCTCAAGGCACCTAAATATGATATAAAAGATAAAAGATATATATTTTATATTATAAAAGATAAAAGATGAATATATAATGTAAACACCTGAAATACTGTGGTGTATATGAAAAAAATATTTACATTCATTTTACATCAATTGTTATTGTGTATAAAATAGCACAAATTTTTCATATAACAACTAATTCCAAACTTTTGAGCGGCATTGTATAAGCTCTCACCTTTTCATTCTTACTTGTGTTGTTTTTCATGAGTTCTTGAGTTATTTAAGCTTTTTTGTTTTTTGTCATTTTAAAATGATTTTCTGTTTGTGTTTGTTATTCTTTTCACCTAATAAATGTTTTACATTCCAGCCTGTTTTCCTGTTACTATAAGCATCTGCTGTTGTTTCTCCCCTCTTTGCAGCTGCATCCAGAGAAAACAAGGCACTTTTCCCCCCTCGCAGGGCTATTAGGAGCTGGCGACAGTTGACCAAACCAGATACTTACTCCAGCTACATGTGGTTATTATAGTTCAAAGGAGTAGTGTGTGTATACACACACACCCACACACCATCACGTGCACACACTCCTGCATACACTCGTCTCTGAACATGTACTTTGAGGCATTCTTGACATTCTCTGCATTTTTTTTTTTCATACAAACAGTAAGTCATACAATGCAGCTCAGATTAAAGATGGGATTCTCATTTAAGCCCTGAACTTAAAAGGAAATCACCAATTTAAAGTTTTTTCCAATAGATTTAACACGACTAAAGGGCATTTTTAAAGGGAAATCTCGCCTTTTTTTGTTCAAAATTGCGTTGTTCAGCATTTAAGTATTCAAGATGTCATTCAGAGAGGGTGGGATGTGAAATGGTTCATTGACTCCTCACAGTGGTAACTGAAAGCAGGGCTCACAGTGTCTACATCACAAAATAACAAAAAAATGTATACTGTCTAAAATCACCTGTGAACTTAAATGTCTTCTTTTGAGTTTTTAAATCTATTGTGACCAAAATCTTGTCCAGCTCGTTCAAGCTCAATTGATCCCTGGAGCCGACCCCATCTGTTCATATGCTCACAATTTCCTTCATAGTGATCATTGAAAATGGGTAACTGTAGTGAAATTTACTGACCTAGTTGTGGGGAGTGGAACCAGGGCTCACAAGGTCTACAACTGAAATAAAAATGAATGTATTTACTATCTGAAACCATCAGTGAATCGATATGTCTTCTGGTTGTTTTTGCTTGTATTTGTTTTCTTTGTTTTTCTTTAGGACCATTCATGGTGTACATTTCCACCACGAATGGTTGGAAAAGATACACGCTTTAGGCCAAAACCTTCCTAAAAGTGCCATAAAACAATGCCTCAGTCTTCACGCAAGGTAACCATTTCATGTTTTAACTGTTTAGAAGCTGCTTTTAAATTCTGCATATGTTTGGTTACTCTTCCACATTCAACATATCTGAATAGCTAAGTTTCTCTAGAACCAAGGATTTCGAATCAAACCTCTCTGTTTATATTTCGTAGCATAGAAATTTATAAAATCAGAGGAATTTTCCTTTGAAAGCTGAGTTTAGGTTCCAAATGTTGACTCTAGTTTTGTTTTCAACATACATACACCCACATATTGTTCCTCACACATACATACACACACTCCAACACTGCAGTCAGCAGAATTCTTTATCCTCCAAAGCGCTGCTGTATCACTGCAGGGCATGCCAAACATTTCAGACCATAACAGTTCAGTAGTGGAAAGAAGGGGGAATTTTTGTCTAGTTACACAAGTTTAAATAGCAGGTACTTTTGGTCGCCCTCTCATCAAGTTAAGTAGGTTTTATTGTCATTTCAACCACAGTGCACAGCGAAACGAGAGGTTCCTCCAGGACCATGGTGCAACACAAGAACAAACAAACACCACAAGACCACAAATGCAGACAGGATGAAAGAGAGTGCAAGAAAACACAAGAGCAACAAAACAACTGGACAAGACAACATTTAGTACAATCGACAGTAGCTACAGTCTGGATAAATACAGTATTTTTCTAGCAGCAGAGAGTTGTGAGGAAAAATGCAGAACAGAGGAAGAGAGCAATACTCCAATAGCAACATCTGTGAAGTTTCCCAGGAGTTGGACAGATATTTCTCCAGTTTCACTCTGAAAAACATTTTTTTATATAAAGATGTGTGTTTACTTTAGTATGGCACTATTTTAAAGGGTACAAGCCAGTTGTGCATAAATCCAGTCCAGCATGGCCGGTGTTCAACACAGTTTGTTGGTTCCTTTCCTCAGAGACACTCAGTAAACCTGGCAATTAACAGCCGAGTTGAAACAGGTGTGTATAAGCAGGGAAATCACCAAACTGTGCTGGACTCCGGCCCTCCAGGACAGGATTCAGACACGCTGGTAGCCATGGGGCGACCAAGACCCCAAATGTACTGTAGAGGACACAAGTAATATTTAAAATAAAAAAAAAAAATGTAGAATTGATATTTTAGTACTATAGATCAGGTAAATATTATTTACAAAACTAGACATAGAATTGTAGTAAATGAATTGTGTTTGGCATAAATGTACCTGTCTTTTTTAGAACTTAATGTTTACAAAAACCAACATAGAACTGCGTTATATTAATGGAGTTTGGTATTCATTCATTGTATTAAATCTATTTTGTATGGCATAAATTTCCCTGCCTTTTAGTACTATAGATGATGGAAATGATTCACAAATCAATGTTTCAAAAACACCCATAGCGTCAACTCTGCCCAGGCGGTAAGTGGAAACATTTACACTCCGGCTATATTCAGCTGAATATGTGAAACAGTAGCAGAGCTGTGTAGGTTAACTGTATAAATAAATGATTAATCTTGTTCAGATACATTTACACTGACTGAAATGTGGTAGGTCGCACCCCAATCTCCCATGACACTGTTTGTCAAAGGAGTTCCTCTTGATTTATTAACAGTATTCACACCTGTTGAGTATCTGCAGCCCACATTTATTCACTTACACACTCCAGCTGCCAGCTGTTCAGAGCCTTAAAGACTTTAAACAGGCAGCCTAGAATATCCAGTGAAGTTAAAGTTGGTAGAACGGAGTAAATAACTACTGAGCCGGTTTGAGAAGGGAAGGCAGGGAATGTCAGGCTCTGGTTGCCTGATGGAGCCTGACAGCAGTGGGTTCCGGGATTATGGTGCTGAAAAGAGAGACATTCCAACCTGTCAAATGTTTAGTTACATGCTGGGCAAAACAAAGATAGGCCACACAATCGAAACAGAAGGAAAAGGAAATTAAATTTGGGAAATGTTGTAAACCAATCCTCTTTGGGAGTTTGAGTTTAAATGGTGATGGTCTTTCCAAATTTCTATATAATACAGTGGTAAACGAAGTCCTTCAGAGTGGAATGGGAGATACTCCAGTCTAGACAAACAAATGTACTTAAAGGTATTTACAGTGATGGAGAATGGAACCAGGGGTCAGTGCAAATTTAGTTACTTGTTCACTATCCAGAAAACTATCTAAAACAATCAGTGAACGTACAAGTGTCTAATAGTGGTCATATAGTGACAATAAAACTGAAAAAAGGGGGTTGTTTGGAGGTTATTTTGTACCTCTCCATCACTAATGGACAAAAAAGTACATTTTAGGCCAAAACCTTTACAAAACTGTTGTAAAAAGACTTGTATCAGGAAACATTCCTAACTATTAAACCCTTCACATGTCCGGTTCCATTCACTATCACTGTACACAAACTTGGTGTGTGTCCAAATCCTAAAGCTAGGCATCATTCGCTCTTTTTCTTTGCAGGAGTTTAAGTGTTGAATGCGTCACAAAGGATTTCTGGCACTGTAAACCACGTTTATAATTTGAAATAGCCGGTAGTACTGTTGTATAATAATCTATAATGCATGTTTAATGAACTGAACTGTAGTAATTGCAGTCCAAATACATAGTCTTATAGGAAGATTCTTATAGAAGTCCTATCCTATAGAACTGATAACTGTATTTTTACACCTTACAGGCCAGGTTGTGCAGCCGTGATTACGGTTGACAAAGCTGAAAGTTGAGAATGACCAGGCTCTTTTTCCCTCCTTGCTCTGGCTACAAATTCCTCCTCTTAAAGTGCTGCTGGGCCTGAGGAGAACAGCTGGCAGTGTGTGCTAATGAGAGCTTTGAGGTGTGTGTACAGCTGTAGTGGGGAGGAATGCTGATCGATGATGACCACTATAACTATGTGGTGAAACCACTTGAAAATAGAGAATCGACTCCAAAATTCTGGACTCGATTCCAGACAGCGAAGCACAGTCTTTCCCAGCCATGGTTTTGGAGACACTGTCCTGCACATTTGAGTGTTTTCAGAGCTTCCAACACACCTGATCACATTAATTACCTCATTAAAGGTCCCATATGCCTCATTTTTTTCTAGTCTAGTCAAACAAGCTATGTTGCTGTACCTTCAAGACTGATATGTTTAAATGACTTCCGTTCTAATTGGCTGTGCTGTATTGTTTTGAATTCAAAAAGCAGTTCCACTCCTGAGAACTTCATTGTGTCTGAACTGTTGGAGGCAGAAAAGGCATCTGCACTTAAAGGACACAAGTACTGTGACACACCTGTTTTTCAGGATTTCCCTTTCTTCCAGTGAAGGGAAATCTTCATGCCTTAGCATTCCAAGACATTTTGGACAACGCCATGCTTCCAACTTGGTGAACCCAGTTTGGGGAAGAACCTTTTCTATTCCAACACGACTGTGCCCCAGTGCACAAAGCAAGGTCCATAAAGATATGGTTGGATGAGTTTGGTGTGGAAGAATTTGACTGAGAGCCCTGCCCTCAACCCCATCCAACACCTGTGATCAGAGCTTCTCGTCCAACATTAGTACCCAACCTCATAAAGAATGAATGAGTACAAATTTCCAACAGAAACTCCAAAACCTTGTGGAAAGCATTCCAAGAAGAGTATAAACTGTTATAGCTGCAAAGGGGTCTCCAACACCATATTAAAGTCTATGTATGTGAATATAATGTTATTTAAGTCCCTGTTAGTGTCAAGCGTCCCAATACTTTTGTCCACATAGTGTATACATAAATGTGTTTTATATGAAAACACTAACAACAAATGGGCTGTTTTTGCAGCTGTTAACCTCATTGGCTAGAAAATGAAGCTTAAATAAACCCCCAAGAAACAAGGAAAACTTTTCTATGAGACTGGACCTTTAACGGACTCTTACTAATCTTAAGTGGGTCTGTTAAATCCAAGAATGGACTCAAAAATGCAGAGCTCTGAGACTAGACACTGCTGTAAACAATTGTGTCCCTCCAAGACACACACAGCAGCTTGGCTATAAAATGTAAAATCTGTACGAAAAACATGGCTTAAACATTAAACCTCAGCAGGGATTAATCTTCTACCCACACAGATTTTGGCAGCAGAGAATCAGGGATTTTTTTCTTTTGTATGGCCAAAGGACAGGTAAGGACAACAGAAAATCAGTGAAACCTGCCATGATCTGTAGGTTCTCACACAATTTCATGGATCACACTTCGCAGTTTGCGGTCAGTGCTCAAAAGCCCTTTCAGGAGGAGTAGTGCCGATCTAGAATCAGTTGATGTAACCACAAGTGGTGTTTAACATTAGAAAATCTGACCTGAAATCAGCAAGGTAACTGATCTGTGAATACCATCCCAGAGCAAGACGACTGTGTGCACCTTTCCTGGTTTATCTGCAAATGAATGTCTCCCTCTAGCAGAACTTCCTCGCTATTACAGTTGCCTCAACAAGGTCAAGTTCACTCGCTCTGATTGCACCTGAAATTAGAGGAAAGAATGTGAAGGTGCACAGAAGACTTAGATAAAACATCTCACTTTATTTGCTTCTTCACATCATATTTTATATCACATTAGTTATATACATAACTCTTTGTCTGAATTGAGTAACATTTCAGTTGAATTACTTTGCAATACAGTTAGAGATTTCAACAGACACTTCCAGTCATCGTCTTTGACGGCAGCAAGTGACAACCAAAGGCAGAATATTACATATAAACACTTTAAATGGGCTGTTTAGCTCAGAGATGATTGTAAATAACGGAACTTAACCCACTCTTCCGGCTCACGGTGGAGGAGCAGCTGTTTTTTAGGGGAAAAAATGAATTATTTAAAAGTAATATTGAAGAAAAACTGCAATATAGTTCACATTTCACACAATGTGCTTTACAAATTCCTGAAATATGGCATATGTGGTGCTCTTCATATTCCTTCAGATCACAAAACCCAACCTAGTGATTTCTTAAAATTCAAACAAAACAAAACTTTATGAACATCCCATCCAACCGAAATCTTCAACGCTGTATAAAAGGCCCCAGATTTGAGTTCAAAGCCTCTACACATGTATACATACATACGAAGGATAAACAGTAAGGGATTAATGTATAGTATAGGCAGAAAACAGCTTTAAAATAAACAGTAATACACAGATGATTTAAACAATATTTGAAATTAATAGGACACATTTATAGTACTCCAAAAGCAGAATTTTCAATCTGAAATAATTGTTATATTTAGTACTAAACCAGGCAGATTTAGTCCCAATTTCTATCTTAAAATGTTTATGTATTACCATCTCAAATACGTATATAAAATTATTGAATATCTGCTTTGGGCTACAATTCCCAAATCAGTGCTTCCCTAAATAAGACTCAAAAATGAACAAAGCGGCAGATAAATGTAAACAATATAAGGCATAATCAAAAGGCCCAGTACTTATATGCAGGATTTTTTTTTTTTTTTTTACTGTTAGTGTACTTTTCATAAAACTTTTCATAGTTTTAGTCCCTTACATAGATGAGCACAGCATCTGGTCAGCCTGATTTAAAAGCCAAATATGTAATGAGGACCACCCGCTTTTAGTGCTGCTCATGTAACCCTGGCTTCCAGTGCACCCCTCACCTCTAGAATTCATGCTTGAATTGCAGCTGTGCTGTGTGCGTGCTGACCATGGTGTGTGGTTCTTTTGACTAGCTCAGTGTTAAGGAAAGCCAGTAGTGGTGATGCAAGCCAATCTGGTGATTACCTTGTCATGTGGTCAAGCTGCATGAGTGGACGATTAAGAAAAAAAAAATAACATGGAATACCATGCATTAGCCTTTATCCTCCAGGACTGGGGGCACTGTGATGTGATAAAGGTCAGATGCACCAAGAGCTGCTACTTACTTTGGGAGAACAGTAAAAGTCCTAAACTGCCCAATGACCAGAAAATATACAACAAAGAATGCTTCCAAAATTCCAGTCACTGGAGTTGATGGCAGTCTCTTAGCTCATTTGAGGTTTTTGATCTGGCGGTTGGTGGAGCTTATCTTGCCATCCATAGTGTCCACTTTATTAAGTAGAGAATCTATAGAAACGTCTTGATCATCTATCTCCGATTGCAGCCCGATCCCCAAGTTCTTCAGTCGGCTCAGACCCAGGGACATGTCATCTGGATGAAATGCAAACATACACAGTCAATGCGTGAATTCTCAAGGTAAACCGTACGGTCCTTTACTCAAATAATTCTTCATGAATCATTTAACACCTTCATTCAAGTTTCTTACCCAAGTTATTATCCAGTTGTTGATGAGCAGCTCTGAGGTGTTTATTCTTTGGATATCCATTCTGATCGGATGGTTCACTATCAAATGAGGCGGAGGCTCCAAACCCTGGTTGAACAAATGTTACAAGTAAACCTAACAACCAAATACTTTTGTTAGGGCTCTCATTGTGTTATTTTAATTATTCATGGCATTAAATAAAGTACACTCATCCATGGTACAGGCATTGAGTGAGATCCAAATGAGCAGAATTAGCATGTATTTGTGCTTACCAGATGTGTCAAGTTTTCTCAGATTGGGGTGGCTGGCCTCATATTTATCCCCCTGCTCTTTGCTTTCTGACAGTGCATTCTGTAATCTACAACATAGTTCTAGTGAATGTGAAGTCCTTCCATACCACTTTTTGAGTACACTTGTTTACCCTTTGGTACTCTTTGAAGGCTTCATATCCTGAAACACTGAATTTTTCTCACTTAATGTAGTTTGTAGATTGTTTTGGTATATAAAACCACAAGTGTCACAAATGGACATCAGAGATGATAAAACAAGTGTAGAACAGGATCCTTCAGTGACAGATTTTAGCTCAAATAATCAAAAGCACAAAGATGATGACATTCATTGTTCCTAATACTTTACGTGAGCTTTGCAACTACATTTGAAATAGTGCATTCTTAGTACCTGCTGTTGGCCTGATAGGGTCCGGGCTGTTCCTTTTGTGGAGGCCTGGGCTCGGGTTTGCCTTTGAAGTAATTGACCAGACCTCCCCATACACTCTTAATGGAGTTTATGTGCTTCTGACTAGTCCTCATATCCTGCTCCATGTTATCAACCATTTTATCAGCCCTCTTCAAAACCTCACCTTGGCGAATCAGCTCCTGTAACGGCAGAGAGATGCAAAGCAGTCGAGAACAATAAGGGACCAAGACATTTTTAAAATGGCAAAAAGTCATTTTTTAAAGTAAAAAATAATTAATTCCTCTCATCAGATTGAAAGCTACCAGATCATCCAAAATGCCCTCACCTCTGCTGTCTCAGTTCCAATTTTTTCTGATTCATAGATGAGGCCGAGCGACCGATGGCTGCTGTCCACAGCGGACTTTGCTGTACGCATGACCTCCTGCTCAAGCTGCTGCTGCTTCCGCTCGGCAGGGCTCAGCTTACTCTCTTCCTCTTCCTCATCATTAAAGTTAAACCCTCTCCTTGGCCCCGCTGCCTCCTCTTCATCATCGTCGTCAGCGAACGGGTTGTGGGATTTAGGATACGCCGCCATCCTCTGACCTGAGCTGGTGTAAGTGCCTTTGGGGGAAAAAATAAAGAAAAATTAAACACTGTTCTACTTAAACCCTGTACTCCAATGCAGGGCTTGTAATATAGCACACAATCTCAAACTTGCTTAAACACACTGTAATGGGGGCAACTGAACAAGATAAATGAAGAGTGAGAGGAGAAAAGGAAACTGAGAGGGGTAAACAGGAAGCAGGGATGGAAAGGGTTTCGATCACTGTGAGCTCTATGCAGACCCAGGGGAAGACTGGTTCCCCTTTTTGAGTCTTGTTTCCTCTCATTTGTTCTTTTAGGCTCGTTTTTCTATCACAGTCAACCTCAGCTCATTCATTACAGGTCTAGACCCAGATTGCTGTAAACCTACAGTATGACAGCACTAATTGTGTTTCTATATGTATACACACACAAACACACAACTGGTTTCTGTAATGTAGTGGTCACCCAGTTTGCATTGAAAGGTTCCAGGCAGAAACGTATTACGTGTAGGGCAGCTGGTGGCCTAGTGGTTTGGGAGTTGCCCCTGCCATCAGAAGGTTATGGGTTCACATCTCAGGACAGCCAGTGGCAACACTGAGACACTCTTAAGCAAGGTACCGTCCCCACACGCTGCCCCTGCTTCACTTGGTGAATGGGTCATATTCAGAGAACAATTTCGTGCTGTGGTGTTTTAAAGTATGCAAAAGGACACATTACACATATCTACTTTTACAATTTGAAAGGATTACATTGAACAGAAACAACAAAGTAGCACTTGTTCATTTTTTTAACTTTGTTTATTTCGTATAATCAGGCCTAAAGGGACAGAAATGTAAAAAAAAGGCTTTACCAATAGTAAACATATGTTACATGTATGAAAGCTGAATTACATCGTTGTCTGCTTTGTTTCTTAGAAAACAAGTCCCAAATTCACAATTCATGACTTTTGTAATGACCACATAACTACAATCAGTTTTTAATCCACATGAAATGATAGTAAACACATTTGTTTGCCCTTTAGCTGAGCCAGATCTTAGTGAGCTAAGCAACAGCAATTAGCAGTTAGCTTTGAAGTTCACCCAGTTGACTGTACTAACAGGAGGTTAAGACCGTAGTTTCCAGGTCGGTAAGCGTTATTTAACGCGTGTAGCCATAAAAACGACTAATATATCTACTGTAAACACCTCTGTGTCTCTCCAGCAGCCCCTTTAAAGGAGTTGCTAAGCTAGCAGGCAGTGAGGCTAACTGCTCTTTATAGTAATAAACCACAGAGTTCAACCCTCAAACAGACTCGTTGGCTGCTTGAGCCATTCCTCGACAGCTCCGCCGTACAAAAAGGTGTATATTTTCACGGATATGTCTGTAAAAAATGCTGTACGTACCTCTTCTCTCTGCAGGGTGGAGTGTTCTGTTGATCAGGTGACTGTGGTGACGTTACGTTCAATTCTGCGTAAACTACGTACGCTACGTACAGCACCTGCTTGTGGCCACTTTGACGACGTTTATTAGAATGCACGGAAAGGATTTTCTGCTGTTCAGTAAAACTGTGGAAATGCCTTTTAAAGTCACTCGTAACTGTTGTTTTACTAATTATTTTCCACCTCTTTTGAGTGTATGATTTTTTTAATTCTGTCTTTTTTAATATGTTTTTTTTCTGTCTGTATGCACTGAGATTTTTTTGTAAAATGTAAAGTACAATATAAATTTAATTAATTAATATGTCAGCTGGGTTTTCTGAAATGATACACTTTTATTATTAAAAATTAAAGCTCAATTTTTATTAGAGGAAAAGCTTGTCACATCTGCAACCTCATTGGTGATGTGTACACACACATATTGAAAAAATAAAAACAAAAATTTGAAAGGCAATTAATGCTCTTGTACATTTAATTGTGTATTAAAATGTTACATTTATTGGAAACTGTCAGTTTCTTCAGGTATATATATTACACTGTTAAATAATATATCTAAAAAAACAATACATTAGAATACAAAGAGATGCAGACAGACAGACAGACAGACAGACAGGCGGATGGATGGATGGATGGATGGATGGATGGATGGATGGATGGATGGATGGATGGATGGATGGATGGATGGATGG
>JBBPDC010146637.1:5219-22591 GCA_037974485.1 Hemigrammopetersius urotaenia
TACAGAGTTATAGTGATACAATGGTAATGATATAGTGATGCAGTGATAAAGGGGATACAGAGTTATAGTGATACAATGGTAATGATATAGTGATGCAGTGATAAAGGGGATACAGAGTTATAGTGATACAATAGTACAGTGATGCAGTGATATAGGGGATGCAGTGATACAGTAATGAAGCGGATGACTACTCCTACATAAAGATTTTAATTCTTAGAATGGTTTTCTGGTTCTCACACTGTCCTGAATATTGAGCGTTGTAAGTTGCTTTGCATAAAAGCACCTAGCAAACAAATTTAATGTACTGTAATTTAAAGGATACAGTATTACAGTGATCAGTGATGAAGTAATACAATGAAAAAGGTGATACAGTGATGCAGTGATAAAGGAGTGGTAATAGAAATTGCACTGCAGACAGAACAGAGTCCTGATAAGAGTTCAGAGGAATATCCACGTCTGCGGAGGCGTAACTTAAGCCTCCAGTATAGAAGCTGAAACTCCACCAAGCTGGATTCGCTGAAATCCCTCATAGCCTTTTAGTATTTTTAGCTGTGCTGTAAGTCCCAGTGCTTTTAGACTATTTACATGTAATTGGATTTTGAATTAGATGAATTATCCTGTATGGTTGAAATAGGGATGGAGGAAGGGCTTGAAAATTGGGGCGGGGCCTGCAGTCAGGTTTTAGTAAAGCTTTGGAGGAAACATTTCAGTTTTCTACCTGACAGTTTCAGGTGCTCCATCCATCCATCCTACCATCCTTCATTCTCTGAAAAGTCATGGGATCATCCGAAAAAAATATCAAGGTCTTGCTGCTGGGTAAGGAGCGATATATCCTAATATTTATGGAGCTGTGCGAACTCTGAAATAGTTTAGATTAACTTTAATCGTAAAATTAAAAAGGGTCTCTTTGATCTCAATGTCTCGTAACTGAATTCATTAATATGTCCCTAACTTGCTGTTTCTGTTCGAAATTCCATAAACAATTAATGGTTAACGACAAATTCAGCTGTTTCACTGTTGTTTACTTTTTTAATTCAACTTAAACAAATACAAGACAAACAACAAACAGTTTTTCTATTCTAGGGACAGAAAACAGAAAGAAGGAATAGAGTAATAACAGCAGAATACACTGATGTGGGTGCTAATATACATTCAGAGAAATATTTTCCACACATGGCTGATCTGGACCTGCAGGGACATTCAGTCTATTAAGTTTTAAAGATCTGAGATGTGTTTTTGGCCATCTCAGGCTAATCACCCTGAAGTCCAGACCGACTTCAGACTGACCCTGCAGGACAACACTCATCTACCTGCATTAAAAACAAGACTCACTAATAAATAAATATGGTGTTGAGCTGCTTCAAATGTAACCAGTTCTTCATGACAGTTGATACAAATTACACAGTCAGTGTAAACTTCAGTGAGGATTAAGGTGGCTCAACGTCGCTCCACCAGCTGTCAAGAGAATTGAAAGTTGGGGTGAGGGGTGGAGGTGACTTGGTTCAGAACTCCGTCTGTCTAGGAGATCCTTATTTTCGTGACGTGAGGTTTACGTCATAGATGCACTGAAAAGATGAAGATGTGCCCCAGGGGGCGGAGTGAGAACCTGCTGAGGCGCTTTATTTTATACCATTAACTGGGTGGCTGCGTCCCCTGTAGGTCATTTATTTGTGGTCTAGCAGCTTTTCTTAAGTGCTTATTTTTGGTGCTATCAGATTAAGCTCCCACACACACACACACACACACACACGCTCCTTAGCATCAGTGCAACACAAACGCACTTCCGGTTATTTTGTAACTTCAGATCACATGTTGATTAGCAATCACTGCACTGATTTGGGAACTGTGGTCTGATGTCGATACCTGATGGTTTTATGTTCCTTTCACTTGATACGTCTGAATCTGCCTGGATCAGAGTCCAGAGAGCGCCGCGTGAGAAAAGTGTATGAAGTGCAGATATTTTAGTGCAGTAACTCAGCGTCACCTAAACCTTCTGCTCTTCTGTTCAATAAACATCTGAATGTCTAAACATCTAGTCGTCTCAATGTTTGAACATATAAACATATAAACATCTGTACATCTGCATGTATGTCTGATGGTTGTAATACTGTTTTGTACACAGATCAGGTAATCAGTACTAATTTATGATGAAACAGTTAAGTGGAGGTTCTGCGCTCCACACCATGATCTGAAAGTCCAGTTCTGACTTTTGTTCCGACAAACATTAGTGTGTATCTCTGACAGGCTAAACAGAAAACTCCCTGCAACACACATTTATCCACTAGGTCTTTTAGCTTTGATGAGCTTTTAGTACAAATTCAACTCTGAGACAAACTAACGCAGGTCCTTACAGACTCCTGGCTGGAGCTCTGCTGAGTTGGAGGTTCACCGTGGAGCAAAGAAACACTTCTGCATATTAAACACACAGTTAACGATCAATCATTGAATTTATCAAAACAGAAACAAAACTGTGTATTTTATCCAGTGTGTTAAAAACAATACATGCCTACAGATGTGTGTATGTGTGTTGTAAAAGTGAAGTAGTCTGACAAGCTGTTCTCTGAACAGGTGCTGGCGAAGCTGGAAAAAGCACCATCATGAAGCAGATGAAGTGAGAATTACTACACACACACACACACACACACACACACACACACACACACACACACAATCTCAGGTTCAGTTAAGGAGTACAGCCTAACTGCTGCTCAAGTGGTAATAGGTGAATTCCTATATATATATACTGTATATGTGTGTGTGTTTAAGTGTGTACATATGTGTGTGTGTGTGTGTGTAGGATCCTGTACCGTGGAGGATACACTAAAGAGGAGCAGTTGGAGTTTAAGGCTGTGGTTTATGGGAACATCATGCAGTCGGCACATGCCATCACTGTCGGCATGGATACCCTACAGATTAAATACGACTCTCCTACAGCAACCGTCAGTACACAAACACACAAACAACCCACAATACACAAACGCACACACATATACACAGACACATACAAACACACATACCCACACGCACATTTACACATATATACACACACCTAATTAAAAAGGCTTTACTTGAGTCCCAGTGTGTGTACATGTGTGTCTATATGTGCTCTTTTGTGTGTGTGTGTGTGTGTGTGTGTGTGTGTGTATGTTTGTATATGTATGTTTGTTATGTGTGTGTGAGCAGGAGGATGGGAAGAAGCTGCAGAAGATGCTGGACACTGTGGAGGAGGGGACGATGCCCTCAGAGCTTGTCGAGATCCTGAAGTGTTTGTGGCGAGACTCCGGAGTTCAGGCGGCCGTTGAAAGATCTGCAGAGTATCAGCTCCATGACTCCGCCCCTTAGTGAGTGTGCATGTGCATGTGTATTCGTGTGTGTGTTTGTGTGTGTTTGGAGATGCTGATGAGTGTGTTTGTTCTCAGTTACTTTAGCGACCTGGACCGGATCTGTGCAGCTGATTACATCCCTAACGACCTGGACGTCCTTTACGCTCGAGTCAAGACTGCAGAGGTGGTGGAGGAACAGTTTACTTTCAAAGACCTGAACTTCAGGTAAACACACACACATACACACACACACTATCTGTGTGTGCATGTATGTGTGTGTATGTGTGGATATGTGTTTATATATGTGTGTCCGTAGGATGTTTGATGCTGGTGGTCAGCGTCCCGAGAGAAAGAAGTGGATCACCTGCTTTGAGGATGTTGCTTGTATCATCTTCTGCACCGACCTTAATGGCTATGACATGGCTCTAGTGGAGGATGAGGAGGTGGTGAGTTACCCAACACACACACACACACACACACACACACACACACACACACACACACACACACACACAGCTGACAAAACACTACAGCACAAAGACTGAAGAGCACAGCTGAAGGGTAGGACCACCCCACTCATACCTGTGTAGAGTTCCAGTGTTGTTGGAGTTACACTGTTACCGTTACATTGTTACAATGTTGTTAGAGCCACAGTGTTGTTAGAGTCACAGTGTTAGTGTTTGAATGTTACCGTTAGAATGATCATGTTACAGTGTTAGTGTTAACACACCATAATGTTTGTATTACAGTGTTTCGCTCTCTCTGTCTTGCATACAGAATCGGATGCATGAAAGTCTGCACCTGTTCAACAGCATCTGCAACCACAAGTTCTTCGCCAGCACCTCCATCGTCCTGTTCTTCAACAAGAAAGATCTGTTCAAGGATAAGATCAGCAAAGTTCCACTCAGCGTCTGCTTCCCGAACTACAGTGGTAAACATACACACACACACAAACACACACACATGCTCAATATTCCTCACCACTGTTCACTGCAGGAGCAACTTGGGGTTAAGGGTCTTGCTCAGGGACCCAGTGATGGTATGCTGAAGGTAGGATTCAAACCCATGACCTCTTGGTCCGGAGGCAAGTATCCTACCCACTGAGCTACCTCCACCCGGGTCCCCCAGCTACCCAGCACGTGGTGACTTTTTCGACTGCACAGGTTTGAACATATTCAGAGAAGCTGACACTCATTTCATCGACCTGGTGGAGAGCACTAATTGTGCACTGTGACCTGCTACATCAGCTAATGCACAGAGGATGTTACGCTATACAGAAAAGTCACGATATAAACCAAAGCAAACCCTGGTTCACAGCAAAGGTCCGCTGCATAGAGAGCAAGATGCTGCCTTCAGGTCAGAGTACAGAGCTGCCCTCAGTTGTGCCATCAGAACAGCCAAGTACAACATCGCACAAAAGGTCCAGAGCTACTTCCACAACACCAAAGACATTTGCAGATTGCAGAAAGGCATTCATGCTGTCGCCCAATACAAGTAAGCTGTTTTCAGGTAAGAAACAGTTGCGGAATTCTTAAGCACCGATGTACGTCGCTCTGGATAAGAGCGTCAGCTAAATGCCGTAAATGTAAATGTAAGTATGCACCAAGCACCACTGACAGGGACCATCACTGTACAGCCAAGGTCAGCAATAAGAACAATCTGTCTCTGGATGTGGATAAAAGTTTTTAAAAAAAATGGCCATTCACTTTAGAAACATCTCGCTCCAGCCACATGCCACTCAGCGTCAATGGTTCCATCAACAAGACAGAAAAAACACCAGGTGTCTGAGAGTGCATGTGCCAAATAACCCTACCTGGACCAGCTCCTCCTCTTTCACCAAAAAGGCACAGCAGCATCTCCACTTCTTAAGAAGAACACTGAAACAGGCATATCTCCCTCCCCCTCACCCTCAAACTGTTCTGTAGCAGCATCATGGAGAGCATTCTGACCAGCTGCATCTCTGTTTGGTACAGCGGTGCCAGTCCTGCAGACGTAAAGAGCCTGCAGCAAATTGTTGAAGCAGCTGGATCATCAGGTCTCCTCTCACTATAGGACGTCTACCATCAGGACATCTGACCCATCACTACATAATATCTTCCATTAGACTAGCATGGAAAAGGCATCCTGCATCACACTTTCACACACACTCATACACTCTGGTGGTCTGGGAGCTGATCCTGTGATCAGATGGTTGTAGGTTTGAATCCCAGGACTGCCAATGGCATCACTGAGGAACCCTTGAGCAAGGTACTGTCCCCATGCCCTGCTCCCCAGGTGCTGCATTCCTGGCTTCCCACTGCTACTCTCTGGTGAATGGTTTAAATGCAGAGAACAATTTTGAGCTGTTCTCACTGTGCTGTGGTGTGTTGACATATGAAAAATGAACTTAGCCATCTCACACATGGTTAATGAGTGTATGTGGATCAGTGTATGTGTGAAAGGGCAGAACTTTCTTTTTTCTGGTTAAACTGTTCCATTCTCTCCGTTCAGGTGCCAACACGTATGACGACACCACAAACTTCATCAAGCAGCAGTTTGATGATCTGAACACTAACAAAGGTGGGAAGCCCATCTACACCCACCTGACATGTGCTGTGGACACCAAGGACATCGAGAGCAGCTTCAGTGCCGTCACCGATATCATCATCAAGAACCTGAAGGAATGTGGCCAGCTGTGACCTGGACCGCCCCAGACCTGAGCGGAACGTTCTCGTGAGAAGATTCGAGAGGAAATGAGCTGTAGATTAGATCACCGAGCCCCAGCAGCCCCAGGGTCGGAGGGGGTGGGGGTTGTGGGGGCTGTGATCAATAGTCTCACAAATGAATCTGTTGCAGAACTGCGTTCACTACTTACACATTCACACACACACACACTCACTTTGTACACTCATGCCTCCACAGTGTGCATGGTCACCATGGTGTTCCATCAATTAAACCACTGCATGTGTTTAAAGAGCCCAAGCCTGGAACTTCCTCTTAATTGGGGGTTGTGGAGGGGTTGGGGGGTTAGTGAGGGTAGAAGTTGAGTTTTGATATAGATTTAACAAAGACTTACTCTGGAATTCCTCAATCTTTCGCACAGGAAGCGTGTCAGTAGTGGAGGGTTTCAGAAATTGAAGGTTTAAGGAGAGGAGAATTTCAGAAGTGGAGAGTTTAAGGAAGAGGGGGGGGGTTGTAAATACAGACCCTGTTGTGTAAAAAAGTCCTGTAGCTTTCGACTCCACACTAAAGATCAGTTCATTTTTACAGCTCACAGTAAGTCATGCTGTGTCCTAAACCACATTCACAAGTCTGAAGCTGGACACTGAATAAACTGATATTTGATTTCTATACTGCATCTTGCACACACACACACACACATAGCGTGAGGCAAGAGAAAAAAAGAGACAGAGAGAGAGAAAGACAGAGAGAAAGAAGAGGGGGTATATTTAGACTCCAGGAACTCCTCCGCCTGTGAAATGTTGCGGCTGATGGTTTCCATGGTAACGAAGATCCCAGGGCCAGACTTCAGGAGGGCTGCGGCCTCATACACACATGCACACACACTGGCAAAAAGGTCAAAGGTCACTGCAACTAAACCTGTGATTAGTGTGCATGTGTGTATATGTGAGAGAAAGGATGTTTCTACATCATTAAAAAATAACTGACCTGCGGCTGATTGTGTCTTTGCACACAAACACACACAGAGACATTCTCTCTCTCATACACGTAAAACTGTAACTATATGGTGACGCTTTGTTGCGAAATGTTGGGTTTTAGCGCCCTCTAGCTGCCGCTCTGAGCACGACATCATTAACATAATTTATTCATAATTAAGCACTAATAAAAATACAGTACAACAGTTCACTTTTACACAGTATCAGTCAGAGATCAGCCTTTCAAAATACATTCAAAAATACAAACTTTACAGTAAATGCTCCTGAACATCACACACACCTTGGAGCATCCTACTCCAACACCCTCCCCCCCAGAACAGTGAGAGAAGATGGATCACACATTGCCTCCAGCAGTCACTACCCTAGCACCCCCCCACCCAAACCCCCCACCCCAGATGTTCCAGATTAGGCGTTTTGTAATTAAACTACATGATCTACCCATTAGCATTTTTCTAAAGTAATCAGCTAAAGTACAAAGTAAAGGCTAAAAGTTAATCTGATCTTCAGGCACATGATTGGGTTTTGTGTGGAACCGTGAAATAAAAACACACAGAATCAGAGGATTCAGATTTGTCCTCCTGAATTCTAATACTGCCTTCTCTGTATGACAATAATAATAATAATAATAATAATAATAATAATAATAATAATAATAATAATAATAATAATACAGATCAGGCAAACTCAACAACTGCTCCCATTAAATCCCTTCTCTTTTATGAGTCCTTCCCACCTTCTGGGTTTGATTGGTCAAAGACCAACACTCAAGAAAGCACATCTCTCTAAAAACATTGCAGCAAACCATGTTAAAATGGTTCTTAAAACCATGTACCACATGACTCAGGCATGCAGTCAGCAACAAGCTAACTGGTGTGTTCTAGGCTTCCGTTACTTATTAGCAACATTAGCCTCATAGCTCCAGTATCTGTGCTCTGTATTGTAAAATACCCTGTAAAGTATTGTGTTTTCTGTAATTTGATGAGTGGATGTTCAGCTTTAACTGTCTGGGATTATGAGATTGTTCTTAATTTGATGCTGCTCCAGAAAGTCAGACGTCTCTTCTGCGATCTGTCCCGGGATGCGAAAGTCAATGGGGATGGGCTGGGCCCGGGGTGGCAGCAGGGGGGAAGGTCTAGGGCTGGAGGCGTCGTGGGATTCTGGGTTCTCCGTGTTGCAGCCAGTGCCCTGCAGGAACTGCATGAAGTTCTCCTGGATGGAACCATCGCGACTGGGCAGGTGCTCCTGCTCGTCTCCGTTCGGACGGAACAGGAACGGGAGGCGTTTGCTGAGCTCCTGCCGGATCTGCCTGTTCAGGCATCCGTAGAAAAATGGGTTGGAGGTGAAGCACAAGTAACCGATCCAGGTGACCACGTCCTCCAGGGGTGCCAGAGAGGCCGGTGGCAGAGACGCGAGAGCTGAATACAGGTGGAAGGAGAAATACGGGAGCCAGCAGAACAGGAACTGACCACCCATTGCTGCCAAAATTACTGCTGCTTTGCCCCCTCCGAACAGGCGCTGAGGGGTCCCTCGGGCACCAGTGCCCATTCCAGCTGTGGAACCTGACCTGGACCCGGATCCAGAGCTGGTGACCATGGTGGAGCGGCTGCTAAGGGATTCGGAGCGTCTGTGCCTCAGGGTTTCTGTCCAAGTTGGCATTGGGCCATGCTGCATGGCTGCCACTCGTGCCACCTTGAACATGCTGCAGTAAACAACCAAAATCAGCAGCAGTGGGCACAGGAAGTACACCATGGCAAACACAACCATAAACACCACCCGGTTGGCTCCACCCCCGCTCCAGTGCAGAGAACATCGTCTGTGTGTATGGGGGTGTGTGGGCGGGGCAGGGACATTAATGCCACCCCCGTCAACCCCATTACCTCCTGCCTCCAGCACATGGCCCCGCCCCCCCTGCAGCAGCCAGGCCAGAAGAGGCAGCACAGACATCACAAGTGCTTTTGTCCAGATGCCACCCAGGACTCCACCCACCAGCCCCAGAGTCATGCGGACCTCGTAACGCAGCGGGTGGAGAACATAATAGTACCTTTCCACGTTGATGGCACATATGGACAGAATGGCAGCGCTGACCAAACACACACTGAGGAACAGGTAACTCCGGCACAGCGTCTCCGAGCTCAAGAACGTCCTGCCAGATCCAGACATTATTCCCATCATGCCCAAGGGCATCAGCACCAGCGCTGCCAGCAGGTCCACCAGACACAGGTGGAATACGAAAACAAACTTCCGGAGCTGAGGAGTTCTGACGATCACCAGCATGACCGCCACATTTCCAACCACAGCCAGCAGGTCCATCACCAGCATGACCAGAAGAGCCAGAGACTGGGATACAGCGCCCCCTTCAGGACCCTCTGAGAGAGATTCGTTGGCCAGCCATGAGGACATCTGTGAGGAGTTCCTCTGTGAATCCATAAAGGAATGGGAGGAGCCAGGATGGTGGAGATGATGTCATTCATAAACCCATCGTTCATAATCCAGCGACAGAGAATCTGAACTCCTGACCTCAGTCACTGTTCACCCAAAACAAAAACACTCCAGACTGTTAGAGTAAGGCAGTCTTCATCTCCATGACCACTGTCCTGGTGATGCCATCATGTCCTGAGGAGAGGAGACATCAAAACCATCAAAACCAAATATGAAAATGAGAAAATCTATATCCATCAGGTATCTAGACATGACAGAAAAACAGCTGATCTAGCCCACAATCGGCTCAAGACAGAATTCTGAGGGTTCAGACAGGATTTCATGGCTCTGCAGTTGGTACAGACAATATTTTGTGGTTGTACAGTCAGTCCAGGCAGAACTTTGTGGGTCTACAAAAAACTAACTACAGTTTCTGAGATCACTGAAACTCCTAAATTAGACTTTGGATGATACAGGATTAAAGTTTAGACTTAATGATAAGAATGAACAGGTTAATGAATACGGGTTTAGGGATTAGGATTTAGGAATTCCGGGAAGGTTTAGGGATTATGGTCTGTCATAATTTTTGAGTTTGAGAATTTTGGAATTGGGGTTTAGGGGTTTAGGCTGTAGGGATTAAGGTTCGGTGTTGCAGATTTGGGTTAATTCTATTAATAGAATTAGCAGAACAGAAACACACGCGCACACACAGAAGACCCTCCTCCGGTTGTTTCGACATTGATGATACATTTAAGAGTGAGCGGGAGGTCTCCAAAACCCACACAATCACACACACACGTACCTGTTGTATTATAGTCGCTGTTAGTTCATGTCTGCACACATCTTCATCGTCTTCATCAGCAGAGACAGACAGCATCGAAGCAACACCGAGACCCCTCCCCCGCCCCCGTCTCTCTCTCCCTCTCTGTCTAACTCCCTCTGTCTCTCTCTCGCCCTCCTTCCTTCTCTCTCTCTCTCTCTCTCTCTCTCTCTCCCTGATGATGAAGCCAGTGTGTTTAAGATGGAGGACAGAAAAAATCTGCTACTGCCGAACACTATGTCCTCCTCTGTCTTTCACACATATATACACACACATTGACTGCAGCGCTGAGGAGAGACAGAGAGCGACCCTTTACCTGTCATCCCCTCTGGGTCTTAGAGCCTGGTGGGTGTTCTGGGTTAGTTTGAGTGGTGGAACTACTGGGGGCAGTTTGGATGGGTGGGGGTTATTATAAAGGGGTCCTGCCTCATGCAGACACTGACATGGCTGCACCGTTACCACATCGCCGCGATCATGGTAAAGATGTAACGTGGTAGCGAGCAACAGTGGTAAGGTGTGTATCTATATACATAAACTGCCACACACACACACGCACACACACAGGCGCACACACACAAACACACACACACACAGTCCTGTAGCCAGTCAGACTCAGCAGCACTGTTGCCACGGTGATATTACCTTACTCCTATTGGACAGGATGGCTTTCACTACTTCTGTATTACTGTATTTGTGGGGATGTTTAAATGGTTTGTGTAAAAGTGGGAGTAAATACAGCAAACCCTGACCTTAACCTATTTCTGCTCTTTTAGTTCAGTTCAGACCTGAAACACTTCTACAGGCATTCACCTCACACAGACCACACACACATACAGTGGGTGTTCAGTTGATTAGGTTCACCCGCTCACACTCACTTTCCACAATACCAAAACCCCTCTCCTTCTGATAACCTGGCCACTCAGTGTTTATTACATAAATCTGTGATGTGTGTATGTGCATGTGTGTGTGTGTGTGTGTGTGTGTGTGATACAGAAATAGCACAGTCTTGCTTTTCAGCAGCAAATACAATAGTTCCCATGGTAACTGCAAAAATAGCAGCCACATTCCACTCAGAAATAGCAAATGGCCACACACACACACAAACTGATACGTGTTTCCTGCCTCCTGTCTATTTATCCTTTGATGGAATGTTTGTTTTTTTAATCAGAAACAGATAAAGATCCTGTGATGGCACAACCCTGGGGGATCCTGGGGGGCCCCAACACAGGTGTGTATGTGTGTGTGTGTGCGTGTGTGTGTGTGTGTGTGTGTGTGTGTGTCAGTCTGTGATTATGTGTGCATTTGTAGATGTATGTGTGTTGTGCACTATAGTGTCCTAAACCTGTTAAAGTGATTTTTATAAAACATGTAAAACATGTATAAGAGCACTGAGGAACATCTAGCAGGAACAGCGATGAGAATACACTTCCAGGAACGGAAACAGTACCAGGATTAATTAAGATACAGAATATCTCATATATTATTCACTCTCTCTCTATTTCTCTCTCTCTCTCTCTCTCACACACACACACGCACACACACACACACATACGGTTATTCTGAGTTACACACACACACACACACACACACACACACACACACAGGCCCATCAGTGCTGAGTGTAACTGAGAGCTGAGTGTAGCATTACCTGAAAGGTGTCATTCTCAGTGTGTTTACACTCACTAGCTGAATAAATTAAAGACCACAGACACACACCTGCAACTGAAGCTGCAACACGGAACACAGAGTCCAACTTTTCTTGATCAACTAACAACAAATGGTAAGAATTTTAACAGAATCGCAGCGTTTGTGTGTGTGTGCCAGTGTTTTTGTTGTCCTCCAGCTGATAAACATGTAGAACCTAACACAGTAAGCGTGAAAGTTCCTGTGAATTGAGATTGTTGTTTCGCCTTCAACAGTGGAGAAACGTAAACTAAACTGCCCCAAACTGATGGGTCAGAAAATAGATTAAAATACTAGTATTGTTTTTGCTGTTGTTATAAAATATTAATGAATACATCAATAAAATAAAATAATAGGATGAAATTTTGCAGGGTTCAGTTCTCACTTTGTGCTGATGTTCTGCAAATGTTCTTCTTACACCTACCTTCCCAAATTCGACCCACATGGCTAAACGGCAACTAAAGAACATTCCAGAGAGGTACATTCTGGAAAACCCAATGCTGAAGTGATGAAAATGGGGAACAAAATGAATGAATGAGAGAAACAAAGGTGGGAGAAATGAAGGGTACTGTGAAATCACTGAGCAGCACATGCTGACCACCAGCCTGGACCAGGATCAAGATCTAACAGGTTTACTATGAGATCAGCCCCAGTTCGAAACAAGTGGATTTTTTTCCAAATAAAAGATCTTTCAGACTCAATAAAATATTTTTTATTCTGTCTTTCGGTGCGGCCTGGTATCAAATGACTCCCGGACCGATACCAGTCTGAAGCTTGGTGGCTGGGGACATCTACTCTATAGCACTGTATAGCGCTCTTTAATGCGCTACAGATCTCTATATTAATACCATATTACTCTATAACACCCTATACTGCTCTGTAGTCCTCAAACTGCTTTACAATGCTCCACAGTGCTCCCCAGAGTTCTTTACAAGATCCAGACAGTCTTTCTGACAGACTGTAATGCATTATAGGAAATGTAGGGGGTGCTAGGGTTGGACTTTCAGTGATGGAAATTCCAAAGTGAGAGGAACCAAAGAAAAAACCTATTAATAATATAAATGCTATATAGAAAACTCACTGGCTGTTCTGTTTTCTGTTGCAGTGTTGAAGAAATGGAACAGACATTTTGCCCGCTACCCCCTGCTGGACGCAGTAGAGTGTGCATTTGTGTGTGTGTAAGAAGTGTGATCCTGTTCCTGCTCTCCTTTGGTCCAGTGGCGTCCATCTGCCCAGGCATCTGCATTTGCGCTAGCGACATCATCAACTGCCCCCAAAGGAACCTGTCCAGCCCCCCTAGAGGCTTGCCTGGCTATGCCACCTTGTTAGACCTCAGCTTCAACCATATCAGTCGGCTGCGCTCGGACTGGACCGCCGTGCGGCTCAGTGGCCTTCGCTCTCTCTTGCTGAGCCACAATGCTCTTCACTTCGTGTCCTCAGAGGCGTTCCTGCAGGTGAGGCGGCTGAGGTACCTGGACCTTTCCTCAAACGCCCTGACATACCTGGACGAGTTTGTCTTTGAGCCACTGCCACACCTGGAGGTTCTGATGCTCTACGACAACCGGATCAGTCGGATTGATCGGATGGCGTTCTCCGGGCTGCTCGGTCTGCAGAGACTGTATCTGAGCCACAATCGGGTCAACCATTTCCCCCTGGACCTGCTCAAGGACAGGAACCGCCTGGACAAACTCCGCCTACTGGATATCTCGTCCAATCAGATCAGAACTCTGCCTCTAGCCGAGCTACAAGCACTGCCCACCTGGCTGAAGGAAAGCATCTATTTCCATGGCAACCCCCTGGCCTGCAGTTGTCATCTGTACAGCATCCTGATTGCCTGGAAGCAGCGGGAGCTTCGCCCAATCTCTGAATTTTCTGAAAGTCATGTTTGTGTGCAGCCAGGGTCGCCAATGAGTGAAGCCAAAACCAACATCCTGCAGCTCCACCTAAAGCTGAACTGCAGCGCCGTTCGAGTGAGGGATCAGGAGGCTTTCCTGAACCAGATTCTTATCCTGGACTGTGATTCTCGCTTCAGGGAAGCAGTGAAGAGCTGGACATTGCCCCCACTGGCCAAACACAGCACTGCACAAACGCTGGCAGATGGGCGGCTGCAGGTGGGGCCCTTGCGGGTAGAGGATGCTGGCGAGTACAGGTGTGCGGTGGAGGGTGAAGGTGTAAACGAGACCGTGGTGGTGACAGTGAAGGTCCATAATTCCACACAAGGTTTTAGAGATGGACTGAACACAGCCTACACCACTCTGGCCTGCTGCATCCTTGCTGTCATCCTCGTGCTGTTCTACCTCTACCTCACGCCCTGCCACTGTGGCAACCATTTAGCAACCAACACCGACAGTGTTCACACGTCCAGTCAGAGCGTTACAATCAGCCAGCAGGGGGCACTGCGCGTGTCCTTCCAGGAGCCTGAAGACCAGAGCTGTGGTATTGAGAGTGAGGAAGAGGAGCAGGAGGAAGGGTGTACACATGAACAGGACACCAGGAACAAGCGGAGCTCCATCACCTTGGACACTCCTGGCATGGTCTGAACACACAGTCAGCCCTACACACCCGCAACATATAAACAGCCTTTATGAGGTGAAGCGAATGGTTTATCATTAAATGATTCTGAGCGTGGTTTCCTGACTGTATGACCTTCCTGACACATCACATCCCAAAAAAATATGGAGTAACTGCACTGAGCAGGAGGAGGGGCTCTGTCAGCACAGACAAGGACATACCAGAGGTCCCATAATGCACTACAACTAGAAAGACACACCTGCTGTTATTACTGTGACATCACTGTTTGACTTGCAGGTGTATTTAATGTGCATATTTTCACAGTACAGCAGAGTGGACCGAGTGAGCACCGAGTTTTATTTCTGAATCTAAGTTTTATTAATGGATCTGTGTTTGTGTCTGTTATTTTTTTTTTTTAAACTGGCTTAAGTCTGGTTTTAGTCTGGTTGTGTCACTCAATCAAAACTCATATTATGGAAAACTTCACTTTCCTCCACTTTTATAAACACAAATCACTCTGTCCTCAGTCTTTTGTGTCTCAATCCAGTGTTCTTTATATCAGATGCTTCTTTATTACTGGGAATGTATTATTAAATAAAATAAAAACGGTTTATTTTCCAGTGAGTTTATTTTTGAATATTTAATATTAAAGAGAGCAGGTGAAACAATAAAAAGACAAAACACAAAACCTCTTCAGAATAACCCACAAAGAGCCCCCCACATCCCTTATCCTTTAATGTGTTACTATATCCTCGGAGGTCGCTCCCTTTCACACGCACAAACACATACACACGCTTACTCGCACGCACACATCCCTCGTTAGAGACTGCAGGCCTGTAGTGTAAAACCAGCAACACAACCCTTACTCGACCACACACACACGCACGCACGCACGCACGCACGCACGCACGCACAAAGTCCTGCTTAATAGAGAGAGAGCGAGAGAGAGAGACACACTGGTCCTCAAAAAAAGAGTACTAAATAGATAATTTGGTCAAAACTGTCCACTGCCCAGAGTCTTTTGCTTTAAAGTCCTGATGTGGACCAACCAGTGAGCATCTGTGTATGTGTATATATATGTGTGTGTGTGTGTGTGTGTGTATGTGAATGTATGTTCACTGCAGCAGCTCCTCCCAGCAGATGGGTTTGGAGAACACTTCTCGTTCCAGCCAGAGGTCGTAGTTGGTGTGGAAGTCATGTGGTAGCTCCACCTGCTGACCGAGGACACTCTGCAGGCAGTTGTCCACTGGGACGAAGTCAGGGTTCCCCCCCGCCCGTTCATACCGCCGGCTATTAAAGCGTTCGATACTCGCCCTGAGAGAACACTCCTCCGCCTGGAAGTCCCATGGCCGAGCATCCAGATCTGCTGAAACACACACAAACACCACACACTTATAGCTGCTGCAAGACCACAATCTGAAAATGTGCTTCATTAGAAAACTCAGCCTTTAGATCTATGTTTCATACTTAACTGAGAAACACACACACTCATTTATACACTATCAAACATAAATATACACACACTATGTTTTCTATATATCTCTCTGTGCTCTCTGTATTTCTCTCTCTCTGTTCTGTCTCACCGTTGCCATATGCCCAGTCATCATTAAGGCGATGTCGGACTTTCTGATAGATGGCTGACATGGTCTTCATGTTACTTTTCCTCCACTGACGGCCGAGATACTTTGTCTGGACTTTCAGGAGCTTCAGAACATACAGCTGCATCATCGCCTGCTTCACCTTTAGTGCCCTCTTCAGGATGGGAGCAGATTTAAACACCACCAGCATCTAAACACACAAACAAACACTCCAGTCCTTCATCTAGACTTTTTTGTTTGAGTGTGTTAGACTGTGTGTGAGTGTCTTTGCGTATGTGTCTGCAAATGTGTCTGTGCATGTATGTGTGTGCATGTATGTGTGTATGAATGTATGTGAGTGGGTGTGTTAGTAATGTGAATGTGTATGTTGAAGTGTGTGTGTACCATGGTCCTTGAGTGTTTCCACTTGGTGAGTTTGTTCAGGATCCTCAGCAGGTTTATGCAGGAGAACAGGTTCCTCCAGCAGAACTGAGTGTTATCACCGGCCTCCTGTAACACACAGGTGCATATGTGCGCACACATAAGCAAACACACGAGTGCATACAACTGTTGCATGGAAACTTTAAAAAAGATGATTAATCTGTGCCTGTAGAAGCATGTGTGTATGTATTTACGTATGTGTGCATGTTCTCACCAGACTCTCAGCTGTGAGCTCCGGCAGGTCATGTAGAACACAGTATGGGAAATCCAGCACTGAAATACTGATTCACACACAGACAGACACATTATTTCAGACTTCAGTTAGTAAGAATGGGTGAGAGAGAGAGTGTGTGTGTGTGTGTGTTTTTACCTGTTCTTAGCAGTGATGTAAGACATGATGTTCTGGTTGAAAAACTTCAGGATGAGCGGAATACAGTTCGCAAACACCAGGTGCTGAGCCATATACTCAAACTGGGGGGGGGGAGGGAGAGAGAGTGAGACATAGAGATCTTGAGACATAAAGAGAGAGAGTGAGGCAGAGACTGGAAGAGAGAGATGATGAGTGAATAAGTGTGTATGAGCAAGAGTGTGTGAATGTGTGCGTGTGAGTGTTAGTCATATGTAGGTGTGTGAATATGTATTTGTGTATGTGAGTGGGTGAGTGTGGGTATACCACAGTGTGTGTGTGTGAGTGAGGGTGTGTGTGTTTTACCTGGTAGATGTGGTTGAGTTTGAAGTGTTTAAGCAGTAACAGCAGAACAGCAGAAATTGCTTTAACAATGATTTCTTTGTGCCGATTAACATCAACTCCAAGTTTCATACTCTGAAGAACTGTTGTCCTGCACACGCACACGCACACGCACACGCACACGTTCACACACACACACACACACACACACACACACACACACACACACACACACACACACACACACACACACAC
>JBBPDC010146716.1:0-22566 GCA_037974485.1 Hemigrammopetersius urotaenia
AGAGGTTGAATTTCGTGCTGTTCACACTGTGTGCTGTGGTGTGTTCACGTATGACAAATGGTCACTTTCACTTTCAAGTCTGTACCATGAATGTGTATTTGTTATGTTACCGACTGGTACGACCAATTTTTTTCACGAGTCAAACAACTCAGATTTCTTAGTGGGTCTGTAGTCTTTTTTCCACTCTAGATTCTTGGGGCTTTCCAATCAGTTGTGTGTTTTTACAACTAACCCTTCAGTAAATTAACACTCAAATCCCAATTTCATTTACATCATTCGCATTTGCACAAATCAAAAACCAGTTTTTGTGTCTCACAAATGGGGGCGAATGTAGTGTTAGAAATCATACCCAAGGACTCTTATTGTTGTTGTGTGGTAGGACCAAACTTAAATGTTTTATGTGTGATGTGTTCTCTGTACAACACTTGTTTAGTGTGGACTTTATCTTGGAAATTTACTAAAACATGACTTTTGCATAGTACTGTAAGGGAATAAGAGGGGCATTGGTGATGATGGGCAAATTTAACTGTGATACCAAAATTACTTTATATACTAAAATAGTTATCCTTTCATCTTCTACCTGTCTTAACGGTTTTATTCAAAAACAAAGTTTTAATTTATTTATTTGTATAATATCACTACTCTGGTTTTAACACCCTAATTTATTTTTGTTTGTTTGTTTATTTATATGTAAAATTAATGGGTCGGTGTCCCGGACAGGGATTAAACCTAGTCCCGGATTATGTAGTGGTGTGAATAGAGATGTGTAGTCCAAGACTTTGTTTTGTATTTCTAGTTTTTGCTGCATTGTTTTTTTACTGTATATATTACTGTATATATTTCAAGTGGTTTGAATAACTGCCTAGATTCTCCAGCATACTTTCAAACACCCAAGGATCACAAACAATCTGGATCTCTTTAAATATCTAAAAAATTGGGAAGGTGAATGTGTGATGTTTTCTCCTAAACCTATTTGTTTCTCCACCAGCAATTGGGGAATCTATGACCACAGAGTAAACATGCCAGGTAAGAGGCTCTGGCATCTATATACCTGCTTTTCTTAAAGGTATTATTACTTTCAGCGTCATCTGAAAATACCCTTAGTTGTCAAGTTAGTGTGTATTTAAGTTAGTATTTAAATGAAATTATATAATTAATTAAAAGTCCAGAAGAATTAAAAAAGTATGAAAAGAAAAAGATTTTTGTAAAACAAGACAAGGGTGCCCTTCGCTAACCTTGCAGGTTTTCCAAACACAAAGACAAAAAGGCTTGAGGGCCAAACACGCAAACAACACCAAACACTTACGGGCTGGCAAAGTGAGGGATGCGTAAGGGTGGACTGACAGACAGGCTTGAACAAAGGCTCTTTAAATACAAACAGGACTAAGACCAGAACCAGTGAACTAGCAGCCGCTGAATGGGGAACGTTACATATCTATGTTAAGTTTATATATCATTTTAATTGGGGTTTCCAAGTGAGTGCTTGAATGCTCATTCCCAATATGGCCCTTAAAAACAGTAAAGACTACATTTCATAATTGCATTTTTGAGTAACAAATAGCTTTACACATTTATACAGCCTTTTTACGGTGGAATTCCCAAAGATGTGCTGTGAGAGTCTGGCTGGGTTTAATCTTACATAGAGAGCAATGATGCTACAGAAGATTATGTAAATTCTTAAAAATGTTCATGCTGTAAATTCTTAAAAATCATTGTTTATCATTACTGAATGGACTTTAATGTTGTCCATTTATGTTGTACATGAGCCTGCTTCATCACCTGCATGTCATCCAGCTCTTTCATTCAACCAAACTAATGAATATGCTTCTCTTTATTTAAATGTTGCTGGTCATGTTAATATCTTTCATTAACTTGCTTTTGTCTTTGTAAAGAAAAGGAGTAAGTAATCATAGGGGATTATGTGTGGCTGTATTCTTAATGTTACTTGGGTGTGTTGGAATGTTTTAAGTGCCTGATATTACTCTTGCACGAGGCAACAAAAAGCATGAAACACACGCAGCAGTGAGAATAATAGCAGTATTATAACACCCTTATAATGAATAATATACATACAATTTAGAACCATTGAAGGTAGGGAAAAATTAATGTGATTTTCTTTCTCTCAAAACTTGACTAAGACACAGCAAAAATTGCAATGAAACAGACCTTTCATAAACATTTGTTACCCAGTGTTATTATAAATAAATCCAAAAAAGAAATCTGGCGGAGCCTGAATATAAATCTTTTGAATATTAAATAACAGAATAATTTCTAAGGTGTGATACTATAGTGTGAAATATTTATTTTTTGGTATATTTTGGACATTGTGCATTTCTGTCTCTACAGCTTAGGTCTACGGAATGTCTGAAGGTGGTTTTTCTTCAGCGCTTCATGGCCAAGCCTTTTTACATCATTCCAGTTCATATGGTCCAGCTGGATTCCAGCATCTTGTCGCAGGGACTCATACTGGGACTATGGGAAGTATGGAGGTCCACATGCAGTTAGCTCATCTACCTGGAATACATTTTTGTCCCACAATGACCCACTTGTTTCAGCCTAGATATTGTTTCCTGGAATGGCTTGGTTTACCCTGTCAGTTCTTTCAAGAAGGGTAACATGTTCTAGGAAGGTTTACTGGACCTGAGAATCATGGATTTGGATTCATTGGACAGTTCAAGAGAAATGGTAAATAGGGCTGCATGATATAAGCAGAATACTATGGTATGGTAGGATTTTACTATAACTTGATGTTTAAAGCATAATGTATGACATTCATTAGAATGGAAAAGCAAACATGAGTAACAAAAGCAAAAAAACTACTAAACAAAATTATTTGAAATCAAAACTAGAAGCCATGAAAATGGTTGCCAAGCGATATATTGTTCAGTCTTAATGCATCCTATTGCACTGTGTTCATATTTAATGGAACAAAACACGTGGGGTTGGATTACAAAGAGTAGCTGCAGGACTCAAGTGGAGCTGTTACTAATCATTAACATCTTAACACACATGTGCAGACCTGACACACCGACACAGCCACTTCACATTCAGACCTCGCTTAGAGACGCACACATACACACATCCTCGCACCATCACTTGCTTATCCCTTCCCCAAGCGCCGTCTCTCCAGATTAATGTTTAGATTTGTAACGTTTTATTAAATTATTTATTTTGATTCTCTTTTGTTGTGGATGGTCAGCTCCTATCACGTTCTGTCCGGGATTGCAAAAGGCGCGAATCACAGGTTCTGAAAGGCTTTAGGTGTATTATAGAGAGTATTTGTGTGCGTTTGTGTGTGTGAGAGAGAGACATGGCTTTTGTTTGTCTATGAATTGTTTCTGTAATTAAGCAGGACTAATTGATTGAAATTTATTTACTGATTAAATTAAAGGAATTGTGATTATTTAGTCTAACAATGCTTTTAGAATGAGCCTGGTAGGAGGAAGCAACGGAGCCATTCATCTGTGATCAACGTCTTTATAAATGTCTACCAGTTATAGGGTTATGAAGGAATACTTTGGTTCCCAGTTTCCCAGTGGGATTCACATTGCTGCCACTTGGGCCAGTCCCTTTGAAGTTCACCATGTTGGCCTTTATGAATGGTTCACCAGTCAAAAACTATAAGCTGTTATGAGGCGATTCCTATGAAGTTACTAGCCAGTGCCATCTGCTGGGCAGCGCCTATTTTATGGTACCTTTGATTGGAGTGTAAGCTAAGCCCTATTCGAACATTTGTTTTCCATAGGAATGTCATTTTACCACAGGATTTATGATTGACTTATGACCACTGACATGGGAAAATCTTGATAGAAGTATTAGAGTTGTGAGGGGCTACTTGCCCTTATGCCTTGCCTTTACATAAAAACTAGGGGTGTCACACGATTAAAAAAATTAATCTAATTAATTACAAGTTCTGTAATTAATTAATCTAGATTAATTGCACATTTTTGCTGTAAAAGTATTTAAACATTTAAATGAGCACATGAGTGAATGAATTATCAACATCACATTCACTGTCTCTTTTATTTAATAACTGTTTCTGCACTGTTCATGTGCAGTAATGGTCACAATAATCAAAAATATGTCCTAATATACTGAGGGAAAGAAATTCTTCATACGTCCATCTATAAGGTACAGTTTAAGACAATGTACAAACACGCACGGGCGTCAGGTGATGTGCTTCACTCATACGTCACTCCCAAATATAATAGTTCTGGTGTTCTGATGATTTATGCTGCCTGGTCGAAAAATGCTACCGCAGCTCAAATCGACAAGAGTCTAGCGATTCACGCTACCCTGTGGAAAAATGCTCCCTCCCACTGTTTATAGTCAGTTTATAGTCAGTTTGTGACACTGAGAATGATGAGAAATAGTTAAATATTATGCATAATCAGAGAAAAATATATTTTATTTAAATGAGAAGAGCCTGGATAGATAGATAGATCTTTAAAGGTTTATAGAGCCAGTTTATACAGTCTGGTTCTAACACTGAAAAATTCTACCATGAAGCAGGGCACATGCTACTTCAGATTGTGCCATGCTTAAAGCTTGTGGTGATTCTGGACAGTGCTGATGTTTCCTAGCTTCAGACAGCATCTGGAAACAGCAGAAAAAGGCATTTTAGAAATCTTTTATTGATCCTTGAGGAAATAGTTTAATGACTGCAAAGACACAGACCCCAGAGTAGCGACATACACTCATATGTCCTTGAACTGTGTGCTGAAGACAGCATGTAGGTGACACAAGTACATGTACAAGCCCACAGTAACAATCAAAAGAGCTTTTAAGACATTAATCACTGTAAACCAGTAACCCGAACGTAAGACAGCACAGATGAACCAGTGCCCAACGCAAGATAGCACAAATAAACCAGTGTCTAATGCAAGATATCACAGAATCCCAAGACTGGAACTGCATATGTGCAGATAGACACGGTAGCATGTTTCAACAGAACACTGGACTGAGTTAAAGTGCGATTAATTAGCTTAATTTTTTGCGCTTTATTTTTTCTGTGATTAATTGATCAAAATTAACGTGCTAATTCGACATCCCTAATTTAAACCATTGTTTTATTTGCCCATTATTTTGTTGACCCTTACCATCAACCTTGCTGTATTAGGAGGGCGAGGGAGGTTGGGGTAGGGTTAGATGGAGAAAGAACATTACAATTTTCTTCAAGAACAGACGATGGGGAAACATTGCCAGAGATTTTTTGAAGGTGAAGATATGTCATAACAGGCTGGATTATTTTGCAAGTCAGATAATATATCCCAAGATGATCAATAGATTTACGACTACATATGCTTAGGTCATTAGTGTCACGGAAGGATCTTCCCTGCTGTTCCGCTGGGTCCAGTTAGCTGGCCTGTATGTAGCGCTGTATGTAACACAACTGAGATGCTGTGAGATTTTAACCTCTTTCCCTTCACACTCATGTATATTTTACAGTGTTTATTTCTTGTGTTGTTTGGTTTTTATATGTGTCACATGACTCAAAAATGTTTGTTGGGTCAGTGTTTAACCTGTACAGATTTACAAGTGCTTAATCCGTCTGTGGATATTAATTTGGTAGGAAGACATTAAATGATCAAGATTCCTTCTTTGTGTCTTTTGATTTTGAATCATTGATGGATAGTTTGCACAGAATGTGTTTTGAATGTGAACAGCAGAACATATGTTTTACTTCCCAGACTCAATTTTTAGAATGTACAAAAATCCCCATCTAAGCCAACTGGCTGAAGGATAACCGGTCACACATAAAGTCGGTCAGACATAGAGCTAATTCCTACTAGCGGCAGCTGATGGAGACAGAAGTGAAAGTCGACAAAAAGCAGCATTATTGGCAACTGCTGGAGGAAGCCTGCATAAAATTGGATGTAGGTTTATGTCAGGTGTCATAAAAGCCCTATGAACACTACCCTCTGATAAAGTGGGTCCAAAGTAAAGACCGCATTTTTGATTGAATTCTGTGGGCATGATAAATATACACTGTTGTTCAAAAGTGGGGGGTAACTTTTCATTCATAGAACCCTGGTTTGATAAACCCACATGGGCCTGGTTACCAGCCACTTCTGTGGATGGCACTGATAATTGCAAGGCATTGTAGTGGGTCCCACAGGACTGATGACCTCTTCTAACTACATTGTAAGAAGACAATAAGAGATTTGAAAAGAAAAGCAACTGATCTATAAGGTTATTTGGGGCATTTTGGTTTTCACTGTTTAAAGGTGGCTTCATTGGAAAAGACACTGACAAGGGGAGTTTATAGAGGTGTCTGAAAGTCTGTGGACCCTTTAGGAAATCCGATGGAGTTTAAGTTCGCATTTGTGCAGAAATTTAGAAAATGCTAAATTAGCAAACTAGGAAACCTAATTTAACAAATGATGCAAAAGTATTACATTTGGTCAGTTATAAAAAAAAAAAGAGTAGCAAAAGTATGTTACCCTAATGCTTTGTGGGTGAATGACACAAAAATTGAACTTTTAAATGAGATGTTGTTTTGAAAACACATTATAGCACACAAATCCTGTCAACAGCATCCCAGAGTTGAAACTGTTCTATTTGGAGCAACTGACGAAAAATCCTCCAAGACGACATACAGGACTGATCAAAGGTTTACAGGAATATTTACATGCAGGTGTTGCTGCATAAGGACTTACCTCACAGATCTGTAATACTGGATCCTTTCCCTCATAAAAAATCACTAAACGTATTTTTTTGTCTCATTTCTTTAACTGGGTTCTACTTTTAGAACTCGTGAGAACACCTAATATTGTTTCAGCTCGTATTCCTGCAGAAAGGGGTTCACAAAAAGGGATATAATATTCCTTTAAAGAACCCCTATAATATGCCATTGAAGCTCCCCTATAATATATCTTTGGAACTGTCTTTGCTAGTCTGAACATGATCACACACAAGTTCCTTGTCGTAGCATCATTGCTGTGATGACGAACTGCACCTTGTGTCATTGGGGCTGCTGGTATGCACTGATTGCCATCAACATTCCAGAACTCGCCCTCATCTCTCCCTGGAATCAGGAGAGCAGGGGAGCATCTGCTCTTTAGGAACATCCTGTCTGCATTTCCACTCATCGAAAACAGATTTCAGTGTGGTGGAGACCCAGGACGACTTTAGGGCAGTTTCACATGTCACCGCATCTCCCTTACTTCAGTTTTTACTCCCTTGCTCCAGCATCCTTGTGTCCTTTCTCTCCTTTTGTAGCTTTGATTCCCCTCTCCGAGATTCGGTATTAAACAGGGTAATCATTAGAGGTTAACCATCTTTCAGGCCTCATGACCATCCTCAGCTCGCTAATGGATACCATGGCTACTTTCCCTCGTTTAGCATTCATGTGCTTTCTCATACGGCTATTTCTCTTTCTCTCACCCCTTTGATCCCTCACACTTCCTCTCCTACAGTGGGAAAAGCAAGAAAAGTCAGGGACAGTCATCAAGTGTAATTGCAGTGATTTTCATGGATTTCAACATAATGGGAAGAGCGATGTTGTGTGTAAATTCTGACAAGTTTCCTCCTAGACCACTTTCTTACTTTTTAGCCATGGTCACTGTCTGCAACCCAGGTGTAGCCAGTACTGTTTAGACCTACATGTGTCTTCTGAACTTTGATGTTGGTAAAAAAAAAAAAAGTTGGGAATATGTTCTTTGTTTAATGTTTTAAACTAATTAAATACTGGGGAAATATGGATCCTCTTTAAAATGCATTCCAATTACACTAGACTAAACAAAGAAAATATATATGCTTTTGTTTAAGTAAAATATACAAATGCTACAGAAAAAACAAATGCATAAGAAGGTAAAACTGACTTTTAAAACTGGTTTCCCCAGTAGAGTATCTTTTACAGCAATATTTGTTCAGAGTATCACACTGCCTCTGGCAGCTTGTCTTCTTCTCATAGTGCATCCTGGTGCTGTCTCTTCCACAGGTAAGCAATACACACACCCACACCCCAGGGGCCCACATGGTGTAAAAGAAGTCATGCTTCATCACACCAGGCCACCATCGTCCATTGCTCTGAGGTACAGTTCTGCTACTTACATGCCTGTGTTTTCAGGCACCCATGACCTCGTTGCCAGTTCACAGGTTGTCCTTGGAGCACTTTTTGTAGGTACTGACCACTGCATACTGAGAACACCCCACAGGAGTTGGCAAGCCATCACAGGCCCGTGTCAGGCCCATTTTCCTGCTTGCAACACATTGATTCCAAGAACTGACTGTTCACTTGCCTAATATATCCCACACCTTGACAGGTGTCATTGTAATGTGATAAGCAATGTTATTCACTTCACTGTCAGTGTGGTTAAAATCTGCATCTCATTGGTGCCCTCAAGTGGGTGTTCAAAATGTTCTATACTTGCCAACCTCTTTATCAAAAATTACACTCTCTTGTAGCTCCACCTTGCTGGTCTGAGAATGGTCCAAATCCCAAATAACATCTTGCTGACAGTGGCCCTGTGTGTCGAAACTGACCAGTGATAAGTGGGGTAAACAGAGGATAAATGCTCCTAATCAGGGCATTTGAATGATTCAGCTGTAATTAGTTTCTGTAGCAAAAGACCCAGTTCTGGCATCTTTCGCTCTCTCCCTCTCTCTCTCCCAAATCCAAAAAGTATTTGACTGGATTGGATTACAATTGCAGAAGGTCTATTTATGAAGTTTACGATGGATGGACATGGTCAGAAACAATACTCCGGTAGGCGGTGACATGTAAACAACACTAAGTTGGTATTAATTAGCCCAAAGTGGGTCCAGGAAACATGCCCTACGCCACCAGATATCTGAACCTTTGATATAAGGCAGGATTTATCCACGCTTTCACATTGTTTATGCCAAATTCTGACCATGCAAAAGTCGGAGCAGAAATCGAGACTCCTTAGACTAGGCAAGGTTTTTGTCCAATACAGAATGTTGTTAGTGTTCTTTTTCATCAGTCATCGTCAATTACAGCAGTTTGTGTTACAACATGCCATGTTGTTTTGGTAGATGACACATGCAGATATTTCCTGTTGGCATTGTTTTGGTCAACTTGACCAACAATAATACGGAAAGCAAGAATGAATAGACAGGAATTGGTTTTCTGTGCTGTTTAGTGGTGCATGTCAAAGTAACATCCACATGAATGCAGGACCCCAGATTATCACAATGCCTCTGCTGGCTTGTCTTTTTCTCTTAGTGCATCCTGCTGCCATCTCTTTCCCAGGTAAGGGACAGACACACAGCCGTCCACATGATGAAAAAGAAAACATGATTCATCTGATCAGGTAACCTTCTTCCATCACGCCACTGTCCAGCAAGGACACTCTGCTCAGCCTGCAGCTACACAGCCTCATATGCTGCAAGTTGTGCTGCATTCTGATACCTTTCTATCACAGCTAGCGTGAATTTTTTTCAGCAGTTTGTGCTACAGTAGCTCTTTTGTGGGATCAGACTGGAGTCACGCATTTTACCTGCCTCACAGTTTTCTTGATAATCTGACCAAACGGACTGCTGAAGAAATGGTCTTTCAGGAGTTATCAAATGTGTCAGTGTAATGTTAGATATTGTGAAAAAAATAACACTAATAGAATTATTTTCAACCCATAGGACTGTGCCGCCTGAACTTAAAGTTATATAACAGATAAATTATCAAAAATATTAAGTGCACAGAAATATTTTCCTCAGAACAATAACATTTAAGTAAAGAGTAGTGTAGTGTTATGATCTTCAATCTTTTTTCTGAAATCTGATTCAGATATTTTAGTCTGTATTGGAACAGTGAGCTGCTGTTTTTCCGCAGTAACATAATAGCTCTCATGTTCTATTACTTAAATGTTTCTTCTATCTCCACACATATTCACCAAAGTCTGGTTTTATAGCAGATCTGATCAGAGCTGTGTTTTTAGCTCTATTAATTAATTTAAGTATATTGTTTTCAATATGCATTGTGTCCATGAAATAAAGTAACTTATCTCTATATTTTTGACAATGCCTTCCCCCCACCCCAGCTCCATTATCTCAATTTCCAGCATTGTGTAAGTGCTGCTAGACAGCGGTGTGGCCGAAATAACCTCCTTTCAAATGTCAGCTAGACAGAGGTGAAGGCAAGGCAAGTTTACTTGTATAGCACATTATCAAGCACAGATGTCATTCAATGTGAACCAAAAAATACAATTGCAAAAATGAAATGTAAACAATAAAAGAAACCATACATTCATACAGAATAAAAATAGTACGTATGAATGAAATAAATGAAGGTAAACATATTGGAGAAATATTTAGCCCCCCAAAAACTGAGTGACTTGGAGTAATATGCTATTGTCGCTTGGCTTTTGATAGAACTAGCAGCAGCATTTTTGAATGAGCTATAGCTGTCTAATGGTCTTTTTGGGAAAACCAATTACAAAAGCATTGCAATAGTCAACTCTGAAGGATGTAAGGCATGGATGAATTTCTCCAAATCTTTTGCTGCATACAGCCATTTACTACTTTGATGTCTAAACACAATGAGTCTATAGAACTGAAGTCATTAGGTGAAAGGACTAGACACATCTGAGTGTCATCTGCATAGATATGATAAGGCACCTTGTACTCTTGAAGAATTTCTCCAGAAAGAAGCAGGCATAGGTTGAACTTT
This sequence comes from Hemigrammopetersius urotaenia, assembly GCA_037974485.1. NCBI lineage: Eukaryota > Metazoa > Chordata > Actinopteri > Characiformes > Alestidae > Hemigrammopetersius > Hemigrammopetersius urotaenia. Next base: position 10,631 of record JBBPDC010146716.1, read on the forward strand.
CCTTTGGGACCGCATATGGCATAGTGATTGTCTCTGATTTATAAGTGTCATGAGACAAATAATCCCTGCTTTCCAGGTACATCCTCAAACATCAGAGGATGGATCTTGAAACCCCAAACCAGTTTTCTAAACTGTCCAGCAGTATTTTATGATTAAACATTTTTAAAAATGCACTAAGATCTAACAGTACTGAAAACCTTATCTTACCTGAGTCTATATTCAGATGAATATCATTTGTTACTTTTATCAGAGCACTATGATGCGGAAGCCTGTCATCGAAGTAGCCATTTCAATTCAGGATAGCTGCTGATTTGGTTCAAGACTACTTTTTGAGTGACCTTGGTTATTAATTGGAGGTTTTTATTAAAAGTGCATGTTTTTGACTCTTTGTCTCGTCTTCTGATTCTGATTGATAATGGCAGTCGTTAGTTATGCAGGAATCTGGCAGGAATCCCTGAAAAGAAATGTATCAAAATTCTGCTTGAACCTGCCTGTAGCCCGACACAATTCTGTCAAAACCCAACTGTAGAGTGACAAAACTCTAACTTAACAAACTTCAGTGTTACCTGACTGTAAAAAAAATCAGTTCCTGATTGAATGTATCTTTATAAAACTCAGGCTGTGGTCTGGCATAGTTTTGTAAGAACATGACTGTACTGTGACCACATTCTCCCCAAACCTGCTTGTATTCTGACAGATGCAAATTCTGCCTGAACCCTGAAAAACTCTTCCCAAACCTGCCTGTAACCTGACAAAATGTCCAAACTTGACTGTAGAGTGTCAACATTCAGCCTAAACTCAAACATACCCTGTCATACCCAACTATGGCCTGACAGTTGTTGATTAATTCACTCCAAACCCGACTGTAGCCTCACAGACTCAAACTCAAACTAAGCTTGACTGTATCCTGATAAAAGGCTTAATGTAGCCTGACAAATTTGTCCTGACTCAGACTGAATGAATCTAACCGTGCCCTGACAAAATGCAAAAATGTACAATTTTTGTTCAGAGTAACATATGGGCTATGATGATATCGATAATGTAATATTCATTTCACATTAATACGTATTCCAAAGTAGGACAGTTTGTTTCATAGGGTGGTAAGGTGAAAGGGAGGGAATTTTTCCATCACGTTCCACCAGTGTCCCACACTAGCTGTTCTGCACAGTTTGTCCTGGAATATTATTGCCCAGTTGGTGTTCCAAGAAAGTCACCCACCTTGCTGTGATACATTTTCATGTTAAAGCAATTTGTAAGCCAGTCCGTTTGCGATATGGATTAGCACAACATGTAACCTAATGTAGCTTAAGGAGAAATCTATGTGTTATATTCCCAGAGAATGACACCCCCCCCCCCCCCCCAAGATCTGTCATGAGCTGCCGTTGTTATCCAAGCTAAAATTTTTATTCCTCAAGCAAAGATTTTATTTACACCTGTGTAGTTCCAAACAGCTTTTTAAGGAGTATTGACATTCCAACCCTAGATGGCATTCTTTGATTTCAATATACTCAACCACAAGCCCCTTTTCCTTTTCAGAATGACTTCTAGCTTGACACCCAGTCTTTGTTTCTCACTCACTTGGAACTCTTCTGCTCACACTCCTGAACTGTCATACGTGCGCGCGCACACACACACACACACACACACACACACACACACACACACACACAAAAGTGCCTCTTCAGACCGTAATTGTACTGTATTCTGGTGGTTCGTGACCACGTAGGTGGGAGAGAACAGAAAGTATCACCCAGTGAGTCATCATAAAGCAAGTCTGCTGGGTTTCTGTGGTGGAAAGGTTTTTGCTCTCTCCCTATACTCATGGTCTGATTGTATTGTTGAGGGATAGTTGGGGACAAAATGAAGCATCCATTACTTGATAGCTTTGTTAGCATTGTGGCAAAACTAAAAAAGCAAGACACATCAGATGTCTTTACAGACTCACTAAATTGGGCAAAATGGGGAAACTTGATGTAGTCTATTTTTAAAGGTAACAGAATGCCATATGGCATCAAAGCTACATAAGCAAGTCTATTTGTCATACCACGATGCCGTTTAACGTGAGAGTATCGTCAAACGGCATCATGGTATGGCAAATAGACTTGCTTATGTAGCTTTGATGCCATATGGCATTCTGTTACCTTTAAAAATAGACTACATTTTGTTCCTTGCAGATAACCATTACTAATCTTAGCTACACAATTTGTTTTTGTCTATTTTTATAGACAACAGTATATCATGCAGTGCCAGAAACTGCATAAACAAGTCTAATAGGGAAGACAAGACAGGCTTCACTGCAAACTTTTTTGGTCAAATTATTCTTTTGAGACCACTGCAATTCACATGCTTTTTGTACTGTGTGTCCTCATTATGTTGTTTAGATGATGTTTAACAACACACTCACCCTTAGCCCCCAAAAACTGATTAAAAAAACAATGTTTTGTAGTGTGACAGCTTTAGGCCCCCCAATCCCCCACCCCCATCCCACTCACCATCTGGGTCTTAATTGATTAATTAGAATGCTCATAATGGCCCCAAAAAGAGGCCTTGTTAGCAGTCAGGAGTTGCCAAGGCACTCTGCAGTTTCCATGGTGACTCCAGGGAAACAGAGGGAGTCGGGGAGAGCTGGGGGCCCTAATGAGTCGTGCACTGGCGCTGACCTCCAGCTGGACCGAGAGGACAAACAGCCTCTCTCACCTTTTGACAGCCAATCACTTGCATGGTACTATCAGACAAGCAGGACGCTTAAGCGTCCAGCTCCAGCAGAGTGAAGCACGTGAGCATTCTGCCACACTTAGGAAAACAGAATTTTCCTTATTTTTTGTTTAGTAAAGGGATTTGATATACAAGGTTTGTATTATTTTCATATATGAACCATATGGGCTATGGTGTACAGAAATGTTTTTATAATATGGAGCCTGGAGAGAATGACAACACACTGCTTAACAAATCACAAGGAAAGTGAGATAATGGCTTTACAAATACCTGCACACACAGATGCCCTGCCCTTCCAGCTGTCACCCTGAATTTGAGAGTGAAAGAGTGAGAAATGGAAAGAGGTATAGGGGACAAGAGATGGAGAAAATCTCCCCACTGGCGTTGTCTCATCTGTGAGTGCAGATATAGACAACTCTCATGGTTATGTAAGTTGTTTATTTACAGACTTCATCACTTCACATGGCAAAAACAATTCCAGCCAGCCCCCCCAGCTGTTGACGCAGCGCCTTTGTAACAGTTTGTTCTACACCTCATGCTGAGATGAAGAGAAACTTCATCACCATGTTGAGACTCTATCCAGCTATGCACACATCACTGCTATGAGCATTTTAAAGGAGTGATTCGGAGTAATCAGATGGACCCTACCGTCCCTTCAGCCCAAATGTTATCTATCAGCAAAGACATGCTTGGTTTGCTTCTTTAATTTTGTGCTGGTGTTATTAGGCTAATGTAGCCAACAAGTACAGGTAGTGGTGGCCCAGTGGGTAGGATACTTGCCTCTGGACCAAGAAGTCAGGGGTTCGAATCCTGCATTCAGTATACCACCACTCGGTTCCTGAGCAAGACCTTTAACCCCAAATTGCTCCAGGGAGACTGTAGTTACGAAATGGAAGTTGCTTTGGATAAAAGCGTCTGCTAAATGTAAATATATTAGCATGCACGGTTTCTTAGTACTGGAGTCACACTGCTAAAAAATATATAATATATAATATTAGATTTTAGATTGCAAAGCTTGAAAAAGGGATTACATTTTCTGCCAGAGCAGCAAGATAGTCATCTCAAATGAAACATTTATTTATTTTCTAAGTGCAAATGAAAGTTGATAATATGCCTGGAACTGGAAATAGGAAGCATTACTACTCATTTTAAAACATAATTTCCATATATTTAATGAAAACAACCCTTAAAGCTAAAGTGGTCATTTGTCATGCATGAACACACCATAGAACAGCATAGCACACAATGTTAACAGTGTGAAATTGTTCTCTGCATTTAACTCAAGTGAAGCAGTGGATATCAAGTGCTCAAGGGTATCAAGTGTACCATTCCATGGTGCCATTGGCAGTCCTGGAATTCAAACTATCAACCCTCTGATCATAAGGCCACATCCCTAAACACCTTGCCACTATCAGCCCCAAAAAACTCTGATCACAGCATCACAGCACCCTTTTCCTTTTGACTCTCTTTACACTCTCTTTGCTGCAGTTTACAGCTTACCCATAGAGTGTGTAACAATGATTTGGACAGTCACTCCACTTGCAATTAAGGCATTTAGTTATTTCAAACTGGGCACTGACATTGGTCATCTGGTAACCAATAATATGCCCTCCACCTTGGAATGTCTCTGCACCTTTACTGTTTTCTCTGAATCTGATTCACATAGTGCATTTAAAGTCACTTGCATCCAAGAAGATTATTAATGGAATACAGCTTTCTTCACTACTAAAGGGCACAATGAGTATGTTATGATGCCAGTTAGACTCACTAATGTCCCCTATGTCTTTCAGTCTTTTATGGACAAGATATTCAGAGAGATGGTAGACCAATTTGTAAGCAATCAGTAATTTGCTATGGGTGAGAAATATAGCTTCCATCAATCTACCATCTCATTCTTTGGCTGTGTCTTTTGTGCCAGTTTTATTAGCATGAAGGTACATAAGACCCGAGATGTTCGAGATTGGCCCACTCCCACCAGTAACTATTGAAGATTCATTAAGTACTTCATCCAAGGGGCCACCTCCTTAACTGCCCTAATCAGGCAACAGGGAAGAAAATTACTGTGGTCTCCACAGTAGGTTGGAGAGAAGAGCACGTATCAACCAGTTAGTCAATGTAAAGCAGGTCTGCTGCATCTCTGTGGTGGAAATATTTTGCTCTCTCCCTGTACTCATCTCCTGATTTTCTAAACTCAAAGACTACCTACAGTTTGAGGACGTAGACGTGCCCATAGTAGAAGTTGGAGCAGTCTTGTCTGAGTGACAAAGTTCTCCCCAGGTTTCATCCATATGCTTTCTTCTTAAAGAAGCAACAGACAATTGCAGCACAGGAGATCTACAGTTAGCTATTAACTTGGCTTTAGAAGATGGAGTTGCAAAATGAAAACAAATTAACAAGTAAAAATAAATAATCCAAATAGAAAAAAATAAACAAAATGTTAACAAAAAATCTTTTTTTGCCTTGATATGGTTTATCAAAATTAACCATCACTCACTTAAACAAATTAAAAAAAAATTATATAGAAACTCTTAATTTAGTAAGGATATGCAACAAATGCAGAGACAAATCAATAGTGGCACCAGAGGAGTGCTGCTTGGACCACAGCTCAAGCACGCATAAGAGCAAACTAAAAAGGGGCAGAAGGGTTGTGGGGTGGGGTGGGGTGGGGGGGTGGTCGTCATATTAGTGATTATCAGACCAAAAGCTAAAAGACAAATATGATAAGCCAGCCTATCTCAACCCAGCATATAACTGGCCATGGTAAGCTAATGCAATTTCATGAATTTAGAAAGAAATTGAGTTATACTACACAGAAAGAAACAGGGGAAAGATTTAAGTGCTGATAGCGTTACACCAAGCATTCACTGCAAAGAAAACAGTAAGATTACATATCGATGAATTCTGAAAGGTAAAGGCCCAGCTTTCCAGTGGATTAAAGGTTAGTAACATCTGGTCTTGAATACTAATGATTAACCAAAAAATGGATTAGTCAAGACACAGTTCAAGAAAAGTAAAGTAACCCCTGTGTTTTCACACAGCACACTGTTTGAAATTCTTTCACTGCATTTAACCCATTCACCAAGTGAAGCAGTGGACTGCCACCAATGAGGGGCACATGGGGAGCAGTTGGTTCAGTAAAATGTAGGCGTACTCCCAACTCAGGTTAACAATTCTTCTGCATGATGCCTAAATAAAACAGCTGCTCCAAATTTTGGACTATGTTATTCTATGCCGGAAGCCAAGACGTACACCCAGGCAACAATCACAATATACATAGCTAGACCATAGTTTCACCCAGATGTTCACCCAGCATATTAATTAAATGCCCACAGAGACCAAGTCAACACATTGAACTTTTTGTCATGTTTGTCTAATCATCCCTGAACAATCCTGAACTGCTATATTTCAATTTCCAAGTAACAAAGGCCCAGACCTGATAGGTTGGTCACTAATTTCTATAAAACATTCTTACCAAGACTTGTTCTATTGCTCTAATGCATGTTTTACCATTTGAAAGGGACCTCTGAGATATATCACTCACTTTAACATTGATTAGATCTTAAAAAAAGGACGGGACCCTTTTAACATGTAATCGTAAAATAAAATAAAAATACTGAAGAAAGTGTTGGCAAGCAGACTATGAAGATACATTGCTATTTTAATACACGATTTGTTATTTATAACATAATTGCTGAAGGCGATTATTACTAACAGTGAAGTTTCCATTTATTTTCAAGTCTTCTAGAAATGTGTTTGCCAGGGCTGTTCCTGTTCACCGCATCTCTTTAGTCTAGCCATTAAGGTTCTGGTCAGTCAAATTAGAACAGTTAACATCCTCCTCACCCATCAGAGTGACACCCAAAGAGTGAACTGATGCCCAGTGTGTTTTCTACACACCACACCTTTTTAGACTGCTATAAACCAGTTCAAAATATTTGGTATAATTGCTACTAGAAAGCATAGGAAATGTTGGAGTAGTAAGTGTGAATGCACAATGCAACAGTTTAAACAGAATATTGAATTTTGGAATACACTGGTACCCATTTTGATGGCTGGTTATATTAATGCTGTGAAGATATTTTTCATAATACATTTTCCCCTTTGCTATCATTTCATATTTTAATTAATAACAATAAAAGCAGATTGAGACGTTGGTGATTCACAATTTAAATCACAGGGCAGAGGAGTGCACTGGTATATGGCATGAAGTCTGGCCTTTGAATAATGAAGACTGTGCACTAACAATCTCATTTACACACATTTGGTGCGTCCTATTGAGAATTTACCTATATACAGTAATGCATTTCTCATCCCAAAATGTTTCTTGAGTTTATCTCTGGGAACCAGGTTGGGATTATTAAGTGGATGCAGCCAATTTGAAGCCACAAGGCTCTGTTCTCATGATCATGGCCTGCTAGCAGCTAAACATGCCAAAGGGTTAAACAAAGGCTTAGATCTCTTACCCATCAGTTCTGGCCCTACCCAAAGCTAAATTCCTTTTGGACTCATATTTGACTACAGATCAAAGGCCTTTAATTAAACTATTGCACCAGATCCGTTGCCTGCTATCTTTGAGTTCGCGGTAGTTAATCTTTCCATAAATATGAGGTTCAGGCCATTTCCCTCTGTACAATGCCAGCCAAGGCCCTTATCATACAGCTACGGGAGTCAGAGGCTTATATTTTAATCCAATGCATATTCAAACACTTTGTACATTTTAAAGTCTGTCAGTGTTTCTAGCATCCCATATTCTGTCATCTATCTTGTTGCGGGTCAGATTAGGAGGGAGTTGGGGAGGATCGTTTGCTGACGAGAAGTAAAATGGAAGGAAATATTGGTTCAGTTGTACACTGTATGATTTGCATGCTTTGTGACTTCATTGGTACTCGATGGTCAATACTTATTGCTTATTGCTTAACTCTTGGACTTCTGCTGTAAAGAACAGAAAAAAGGAAGTGATCTTATAGGAAGCTCATAAGATTTAAAAAAAAAAATGCTGACATATCAAACACTTGAGAGTTTGGTAGTGATATAATTTCAAGTGTTCAACATTAAGTCTCCTAATGTGCCAGAAGATTATGATTGCGCTGCAGTATTTGGGATGGATGTAAATAGTTGACTGCTTTGTGATTTTTAGTTTGCAGATATTGGTGAGTTACCTGGTGTCAGGGAGTCCTGAGGCTGTGTTGGTCTAGTGGGTAGGATACTTGCCTCTGGACCAAAAAGTCATGGGTTTGAGTCCTACCTTCAGCACCACCACTAGGTTGCTTCAGGAAGACTGTCCCCTGTAGTTAGGGAATGGAAGATGCTTTGGATAAAAGTTTTAGCTAAAAGTTAATGCAATTGCAGTGAAACTAACTAACACCTCCATGGCATAAACCCACAACAGAGTAGCTATCTAGAACAAAACAATCTAAGTGCACAAGATAGCAGTTCAGTTAAACAACAGACAGAACAAACTGAAGCAAGATTACCCAAATAAACAGCTAAGCAGACCCCAGAAGCACACTTCTCATTTTAACTCTTTATAGCAAAATATTATTACACATAAGGAAAGGAAAAGGAAATCTGCCACAAGCACTTCATTACTGTCCACTACTGATCATGGAAAAACATGGTGGAGGTAGCTCAGTGGGTAGGGTACTTGCCTCCAGATAAAGAGGTCGTGGGTTCGAATCCTACCTTCAGCACCACCACTGGGTCCCTGAGCAAGACCCTTAACCCCAAGTTGCTCCAGGGAGACTGTCCCCTATAGTTAGGGAATGAATGTTGCTTTGGATAAAAGCGTCTGCTAAATGCCATAAATGTAAATGAATATAGCTGATGAAGTGGAAAGGACAAAAAATCTGAATGCCGTCTGGATAACAGTGGAACTTCAGATCATGCTGTCAAATGATCTGGCCAAGAAAAAGCATTTATACCTAGAAAAAGAAGGGGCTAAGAAATGATCCTTGAAGAATACATCACAATGATTTATTTTTACAGATGGATATGTTGGTTGTATTGGAAATGTGTTCACCAAACATGACATTCTTTTCTTCTACCTTCCTGCTATTGGAAGAATCTGTAAAGACTTACTGTATTGAAAGCCTCACAAGGAAGCAGTTTTGTGTTTTGCATTTTTAAAGTTGCATAATGATTGTTAAATGGTTCAAATTGCTTTGTAGACCTCCATAAAAGTTAATTCATGAAACGTCTGTCTGTCATTAAAGTGATTCATGCAATCAGGTCTTTTGTTGCTGTGGTCAGGCTTGATAGCTAAAATTGGCAAAGGACCAATACTCTTGATTGCAGTAATTCCATAGTGTTGATGCCTCTGTTTGTTTTAAAGGAGCAAAAAGGAGTAAAACAAAGGAATTCTATGTATAGATCTTGACTGTTACTGTATACACACATGATTTCCAACAGCCTTGTGTTCCCCAAATCAAAATGCTGACCATGACATTGTGTTCTTTGACACTGTGTCCTCATTACTTGGTTGGTCAATAGACATGTCTGATTATTTTGAAATAAACTGCATGTAATTTTGTGCTGCTTTGTTAAAGGATGCTTTAACATGATAATGAGAGCCTCTCGAAGGGTTCCATCAAAATGATGGAGCATTGTATTACTTTTCTAATCACCTGCTAATTAGCCAAATACAACTTGAACCAACATCTGTTAATTTTTTAAAGCAAGGTTTTAGACTTCGTTTTCACTTACTCATTAAAGACAGTGTGGCCCTCCTGCTCTGGCTGGCCCATCCATCATCTTATTGCAGTCTTCCCTCAGCCCTACTGCTAAGGATGTAAAGTTTATTGGAACCTAATTGGAAATTCAATCAGAGGTTTGGTGTCGGCGATTAGGCGATCGCTAAATGCTTAGATTAATGTCAATTAGTGTCTGTGGCAGTATACTAAAGTGCTTCTAATTTACATGGCAAACAAATGTGCTCAGATCATGTCCGTCATGCCAAATCTCGAAATTTGGGACTAAGGACACAATTTTAGGCCCTGTTAAAACTCTTCACCCCAGAAGCATAAGCTTTGTACAAACTAATACACAGCAATCATAATTTCGAAACATCAAAATACATTTGATTTGATTACAGATTATTTTGTTACAAAGGCTTTATCATGTAATGACACCAAGTGACACCAAGTGATCCACAATGCTGATGCACAATGCTAAAGCTGATTTGCTTTTCCAAAAAAGCCGAAATCTCTCGGCTTTCTATTTTTGTCCATGAACTGTAAGCTATATATTTTTTCATAATGTTGTCCCAGTGTATAAGTGTAAAAATGATTCTGTCTTGTGAGATACTTGTGTTCAATATTGTCATTTCATATTTCAGTTTTTAAATCTACATATAGTTCCATCAGTACATGGTCTGTAATTGCTATTACTCCTGTATTGCAAACTGTGATCGAATCAACCGTTGAACCAGAAATACAAAAATATTGCTTGGGAGAGAGAGGGAGTAGAATGTATTTTCCTTTACTCTGGGATTGTTCTCCCAAGATCCACTAAACTTTGTTATTCTTTGAGAGTATTTATAGCCTTTCTGTCTCTGGGATTTGGACCTATATTACTTTTACTCCAGTTTACTCCAGTTTACATCCAGCGTCTGACTGAAATCTCACTCCAGAGTAATCCATCTGCCCACATTTTCCTGCATATTGCAAATCTCTTGAGAAAAGATATGGCTCCTCTTTGGTTCCTTAGTTCAACTATGACTCTGTAAATACAGTAAGTGCCTCTATGCATCCACCATGATCTTCTTGTTAAAAAAATTTTACTTCACAGGGAATGGGGAAACATATTTAAGGCTCCATCATCTCCTATGTCTTGATTTTGTCTAATTTGGTAGCCATGTGAATCTGCAGCTCTAGTAACGTGAGTCCATGGGCAACAGATCAGGCCAATCAAGAAGGAGGAAGAAAGACCTATTCAGAAGATCACAAGCTAACTTTAGATCACAAGCTAACTGCTATTATTAGTGATCCTCATAGTTATTCTTTGATTTGAATCAGTATCCTGTGTCGAGGAGGATGGGTTTCCCTTTTGAGTCTTGGTTGCTCCTGAGGTTTTCTCTACTAGGAAGTCAGACCTGGATTCTGTAAAGCAGCTTTGTGACATCAGTTACATAAGTAAAAACTGAACTGCACTGAACTGAAAATGCTTATTTATTTATAATTATCTTCTTTATGTCGATAGATCACGTTCTAAAAGTAGGACCCCTTTCCTCATATAGTGGAGTAGCACTATTCAGACAACTTCCTCATCTCCTCTCTTCCTGTGGAGTATATATTAAGTGGGCACTTATGACGATGTGTCAGAGAGGCTGCTCTGGTGATGTGTTGCTGTATCCTGATGTAAGCCGCAGCTGTCAGGGGTTTTGTGTGCTACTCATCAGACTGACAAATGCGCCAAGTAAACGGTTTAGGAAAGAGATATGCAATAATCTTTGTGTGGTCTCATGAAGCTGGCTGAATTGGATGGACAGCTTGTCCATGTGAGAGGATAAAGAAGAAGACTGTGACCCCTTTAACCGACACTAGAGACCATTTTTGGTCTGTGGAAGAATCGTCTCTATGATCTTACATAATAAAGAGCAGCTGGAGGAAAAAACCTGGCTCCCTACTCTTAAGATCGACCTCAGTGGATGAGGAGTTTATTATTAATTAACAAATTGGATCAGATGTGCAAGATGAGAAAAAGCACAATAATCTGCATAATGCAAGGACTGGTGTTGGGAACCCACCTGGTCAGCCGTGGCTTCCCACAGGGTCACAAATAATCAGAGTGGTGGATCATTTCCAGCACAACAGGGACAGTGACAGAGTTGAAAGTAAGGGGGCTGAGCTTAAAAATTCACTTGTACCAGATCAACCACCATTAATATCCCATCACTACAGAATAATCCACCACCCAGCATTTCCAACATTCTGTTCTCTTGATTCCTCTTTTCTCATCCTTGTTATCTATACAGTAGGTGTGTGTGTGTGTGTGTGTGTGTGTGTGTGTGTGTGTGTGTGTGTGTGTGTAAGAGTTTTCCATTAGCACCGCTACACAGCCTTGACTGTGTGTTGACCTCTCTTATTGGCTGTGCATTAGTGTGGAAGACAGGCTGAGAAACATGATATGATCTCTCTCTCTCTCTCTCTCTCTCTCTCTCTCTCTTTCTCACACACACACACACACACACACACACACACACACACACACACACACACACACAC